>OMNZ01027749.1:0-22155 GCA_900303255.1 Lesueurigobius sanzi | reverse complement strand
GTCTAAACCAGGTCTAAATCACAACTAAACTAGGTCTAAACCAGGACTAAACCACAACTAAACTAGGTCTAAACCAGGACTAAACCAGAACTAAACTAGGACTAAACCAGGACTAAACCACAACTAAACTAGGACTAAACCAGGACTAAACTAGGTCTAAATCAGGACTAATCCAAAACTAAACCAGGACTAATCCACAACTAAACCAGGACTAACCCAGGTCTAAACCAGGTCTAAACCAGGACTAACCCACAACTAAACCAGGACTAACCCAGGTCTAAACCAGGACTAATCCACAACTAAACCAGGACTGAACCACAACTAAACCAGGACTAAACTAGGACTATACCACACATGGTTTAGACCTATGAACTGCTCAATATCTCCTCAGCTAGATCTTAAGTGGAGTACTCTTTCACAAAAGTTGTAAAAAGTGATGGTAATATTTAGTCTCACAGGTGCAATTGTTCTGAATTGAAAGAACCCTGAGCCTCAAGAATAATAGCACACGTTTGTTATTTCATTTTTGTTATTACTTTTTTAAAGAGAGAATCAACTGTGGAGGTCCTCAATCAGAAATATAGCACCCAAGTGGAGGCTGCAGTCAACGCAACCTGGCAAAAATTAAGCATAAACCACAAATACATCCAGGAATAAACAATGTATGAATGAAAAACTGTGGAAGTCATTGGGTCTCAACTGGTGGGGACTCAAAAGTGGGTTGCATGCCTTTCCCCTGAACTTTTTCCCCATATGGACTGAAGTATAAACACCTTTTGTTACACTGCAAAAGAATTATATCTTGATCAGTTAAAATGACTAAAAATCTTCCAGTGGAAAGCATGTTACATGTTCAAGTACATTGAGCTTTATTATCTAATTTTAACCACATTGAGATTTTTTTTTCCAAGTCCATGAAATGTATTCCACTGGCAAATGTCCTTACTTCATCAAATCAAGAGAAAATATACTTTATTTGAGTAATTTTAACACAACAAGATATAGTCTGTTTGCAGCATAATGTGGGGTTTCGAGGATATTAAAGTTATTTCCAGATGACTTTTTGCTGTGTAGTCTGTTTAAATGGTCATGATTTCAGCTTTATTGGCTTTTGTCATACTTATTCAACAACAAATTGTGTGGAAAATACCATGTTTTCCACTATTAAATTCTTATTTGGGTGGCAACTTGTCATTCTAGGCTGATCCCAATGCCAGATCAGTTGAGAATCACTGGTCTAAGTAATGTTCGTAAAATGAAACCGAATGTAATAATTGTCTAACCTTGTGTAGGGTCCATAGCAGTTTGGAATAGGACAGCACTATGACTGCAAAGGGAGCCGCAAAGCACACCGTGAAGTATGACAGGACATAGGAGACGTTGCTGGGGTCTCTGTTTTGCCAGTCCGGAGCACAGGACGTCCCGACACCTTCCAGCTCAAATCTGCCCCATCCAAACAGAGGAGGCAGGTTCCAGGCTAAAGACCACAACCAGGACAGGGCGATGCCGATCAGCGCGTGCCTCTTGTCAAAGGAAAAGAGTCCCAGAGGTTTACACACCACAAACATCCTCTCCACCGCAATGAGCGCCACTGTGCAGAGAGACGCGATCCCTGGGGACGAGAGGATACAGATGATTGAAGGGTTCACTGATGCCACATTAGACATGAGAAGTGTTTCTCCTCATGTTGCATCTTGTTGGATTGATACAAAAAACAGTACTGCAGTTGAGGTTCGTTACTAACAGGCAAAAGTGGCCTCAGTCATTAAGAGTATTGGATAAGAGTAATAGGATCCAGTTGAAGACATAACATTTTCTTGAAATAAGCACATTTGATCTTGATTTTACGCTTAAATTAAGAAAAAACAACGTATCATCTTTCCCCATGGACAGATTTCTTGAAATTGGTTACGACAAGAAAAGTTTACTTTCAATATTTATTTTTGCAGTCCACATTTTCCTGACTTTTCCATGACAGACTTTGATGTTTTTAACCTGATATTGTGTGTTATTTCATACAATCACTCAATCTTTCAATTTTAATCCTACTTTTTTAATCAATCCTTGTATTCCTTACAGATCAACATTGGTCCTATTCCTTAAATCTCATAATGTCGTACATGAAAAAAAGACACCTGGAGTTGTATTGTGTTGTGAAATCCTGTATATATACTGTATGAACACCTTCACCTCGCCTTTTCTGACCAGCCTTTTCTGATTCGGCCTCAAATTGCCTGCATCACTTCTTGCTTGTACCTGACAGCTATTGTTCTTAGCTCTGTTTCAACAGCTCCTCTCTTTTCCGGGTCAACAGATAAAGATTTAAGAGCTCATAAATTAGGGCTGGATGGCTTTTGTCCCCTCACAATTTATGAAACATAAAACACTGATGCTGAGGTGTCTAAAGCCTGGATTAAGCATAACCTGTACAGAATCATGTAAACAATTCTTGGAACCTATATCCACACAAATCCTATTAGTACCTTTACTCACTACTACTACTGCGACTACACCTGCTCTCCTGACCCGTGGTTCTCAACTGGTACGTTGTCAGGACTCACTATCGCCTAAAGAAGAAGTTGTAGAAGTTGTTGAATTGGCATGAAATAAGCCTTTACAACTAAAATCATTTATTATGAACCACATACATGAAATGGCAGCACCGTTAAGGTCACAGATACTAGGCAAATTACTTTAATCTGCCAGTGGAATAGTATTTTATGCATGAAAAATGTATAATCTTTCATAGTTCTAGCTCAATTTTTGCAGTGTAGTCTGTTTATTTTTATGTAGTTTGTAATGTTCCTTGTTGTAAGGCAAGCTTGAATGCAGAAAAGCATGTAATAAATAAAATTATTTTTCTTTTACACACAGATACTTGAATTACTTGGAAGTTTTTTGTTTGTTTTTGTTTTTTGCAGTGCAACGTACGTTTTTTATACTTTTTTATTTTAAATTTCAGTCAAAAAAGAAAAGGTTCTCAGAGCAAGAATCATGGCCCACTGAAAATTGTTCCACAACCCACTTTTGGGTCCCGACCCACCAGTTGAGAACCACTGTCAGACCAGTGGCTTCGATAGGGATCATTTTGAAAGATAGGGTTGTAAAAAAAACTATTTTTATCCTTATTATATACTTAGTATTATGTACGTAAGAAAACACAGATTACAGGATACATAGATGCAAATCTAAATATAATTTGTGAGCAGAATCATGGAACATGAATTTGGAAACTACATTGTGTTAAACTGTGTGTAAAACGATGAGGATGGTTTGATTGTCAATCCTTCAAAATGAAGGACAGCCTTCAAAACGTTCTGTCAGAACTGAAAATATTATTATATTATTCTACTATTATTGACAGATAATTTTCCGTTAGTGTAACCTCTGTTCTAGAACATTGAACCTGATTTTGTTGACTTGTACAAATACATCAGTCCCATAAAAAGACATATTTTGACACTCAGTCTATAAATCTTCTCTACATGCCCTTTTCACCCACCACACAGGGCCACAGTGAAGCCCTCCAGCACGCAGCCTGTCCGGCCGAAGGAAAAGTGCCCCTGGGCGTTGTTGACCACGGACATGATGCCCCCAGTCAGAGCGGTGCCTAGGTCAGCCACTGCCATGTTCACCAGAGCGTAGTTGAGCGGCTGCCTCAGCTGTTTGTGCATCAGGGACACAATAATCACTGTAGCGTTGAGCACGATGGCCGGTCCCGTGAAAATAGCCATGAAGACAGCGAGGATGAGGAAGCCAGTTCGGGACAGGGGGGGCTCCCCCGATGGGCCGAGGTACATGGAGCCATTTGGTTGAAAAACAGATGGCTCCATGGTGTAAGCGGGCTTCTAGATCCTTAAGGTTTTATGCAGAACTGACAACCCGTCCAGGATGAGAGGCAACTCAAAGCAACCTAGGTGACTACTTTCAGAATACTTTCACCCCTATGGAACTTGCCTGGGTGACTGAGAGCGTACTCAAAGAGTCCCACATGGCGCCAGTGCTAGAATAAGTAAAGCATGAAGCATTACCTCCAAATGATGATGGCTCTTAATCCCTGACCTTTCCCTTGATTATGAAGACTTTAACAGGATGGCGAGACCAAGCGCTTTTGACAGATCAGACCAGAGACATGCTGAGAGACACTGCTCTGTGACAGATAATACTCCACACACGGGGAGGAACGCTTTTCACTATAAATAGAAATGTTTGGTCAAAGAATACATACAGAAATAATACCTCAAGACTGTTTGTCCTCCTTCATTTTCTTTCCATAAGTTTAATCAGGGTTACGCCGGGTCATGGGGCCATTGAAGACAACCGATTATTTTTCACACGTTCATTCATTGAAAACCATTTCCTTATGACGCTCATTGAGGAAATGCCAAGAATAAAAGTTGTTCATTTTGAAGAATTTAAAATGTAAAACATTTTGAGTCATTTCACCCTTTTTTGTTTCCTACATAACTAACTCCATGTGTTCAATGCCTTCAGTGAGAATCATACACTGTAAATGTAAAGAGTAAACAATACTTCCCAAACTTTTGACTGGAACTGTGCTTTATAATTAATAATAATAAAGCATAAAAACCATGTAAGTCATATTCACTTACAAGTATCTTTGGAGACCACACTTGCATAACGAAGTCTTACAACTTACTGTAGTAATGCGACAGACCGTCAGCAGCAGCAGCAGCAATATTGTGGCTGAGGGCACAGGGTTAATCTGCTTGACTCACCCTGTGCTTCACCTTGTAAGAGGTTTATGTTCAATCAAGTCAAGACTTAGATTAACAGTTTGATTGGAAAGGTCCAGCTAATCTGTATTGTCACTTAAATCAGGATTTACTACAGATTATTCTCACATCAGAGACTGCTGACATTTGAAACAAACAGCACAATGCTTACAAGAAATCCATACAATAGTTTCTGTAACTGCTCTTTTTGAGAGGCATTATAAAGCTCCAGCTCCAGTAAAGGCATAATAACTAATTCAGCACCACGGACAGCGCCACAATCTCGACACAAACCTGTAGCATTTAGAAGCATTAGGCTCATTGCTGTCCTCAAATTGGTATCTAATCATTGAAGATTAATAAAAACAAAACTTATTAAACAATATTTATAGTGGGCCATACAGGGAGGGGGGCAGTAATACAAGACACGATGATACAAGATGATCTTTGGGCTGAACAGTGGTTGTAGGCTGGTCCTGATCACCAGTGGAGTGGGGTTGTGTTCCGAGAGAGATACTACTTTTTTAAGGACATATTATTAAATAGTCTAATGTTTTTTTTTTCTTGTGCATCCTAAACAAAGGTTAAACCAATCAAAAAGGCTTTGTATAATTTCCACCATAGCCTAAATTAAACCACACAAATCTTACTGACTGAGTGTGATGTTTTGGGTAAGTCTTCAGTCTCGCTTCACAGAAGAAGAAAAAATAGTGATATCATTAACTCACCTGTACGTACAATATAAGCAATAATGTAATAGCTGGCCCCTGCACCTGCTGCAGTGTGTAATGATGGAAAAGGTGAGGATCGACATCTTGCTGAAACAAAAGGTAAATGAGCAACTTGTGTCACTAAACACACAAACAAACAAAATACAATTGGATTAAGCAAACAAAAATATGTCTGTCGGTTTGGTGTTTACGCACAACAGCACTATTTGTGTCAAAAGAACCCTTCGCTGACTTCTGCAGTTCTCATGTATGTACTAACTGTGTTATGGCACGTGACCCATGGCCGTTTTCTCAAGTGGATGCAAAAGCACTGCAAGGGTATTTTAGGTCAATTCGGACAACACTTCTGTTCTCTATCCCGATGTCCCAGGACAGGCCTCCCTCCCTCCCTCCAGCCCCTGCTCTGCCTCAGCACGGGGACAGCCAGGCCTCACCGTTAAAACTTCCAGCGGGAGGATTTTGTCCGTGATCGTGACAGAGCGCGGCACTTTCGTTCACCGTCGATAGTTAATTAAAGCGTTCAGTCCATGGCCCGGATGATATTGTCCGTCAGCCAATCAGTGGGAGTCTTATCGGCGCGTGCCAGACTTGTACTCCTCACAACTTTGATGCACGATGCAATTACTCAGTGCAGTAACAAAACCTTCAAGTCCAAACGGGGCGCCCGAGGAGGCACTGTATAGTGGACTTGTGCTCAGACAGTAGGCCCACAGTCTTTCATCAGATTATCTGCCGGAGTTATCTCCTGAACTTCAGTCAGGATAATGTTCTTCATCACACCACTGCAAAATGTTTTCCCTATTAACTATAGGCTACAATAAAATGTTAATTAAATATACGCATATAGTCGATTTCCGTAATGCGAGTTTTGAAATATATTAACCGGCTGTCACCCGTACACGTTAGCCTCTATAAGCCGACTTCATTTTACTATATAGGTTTAGGTTGCTACACAATATACCAACCTACAGAAGAGTCTGTGCTCATACATTCGCTATCGTATTAGAATTGTGCTCACTCAACACCTCACAAAAATGTGCTTGTGAACTATTTTTGTCTTTTTTTTTTTTTCATCAGTCAAACGTGACGCCGAGATGCTTTTTGGGGGATACAGAGATGCAATCTTTAAAATGTGAGCGCGCGTCTACATTCGCGCGGGGTTTTCCTGCGCACGAGAGGAGAGCACGAGGAGCGGGAGAGGTGCTCGTGCCTCTGTCTGAGTCTGTCACTACAGTGGCTTACAGTAGTGGACGTGCTGGACGTACGTCGCTGGAGGAGACGCATCTATCCCCCACTCCACGCCACACTTATTTTACTCTCCGCTTTTTGTATTTTCTATCAATGTTAGCGATTAAAGATGCAGGGGAAGATCGGGATTTTGTTTTTGCCCAAATGCAGCAGTACTTTCCTTTTTCTGTGGATGTTTATTTGTTTGAAAGCGGCGGTGGAGGGCTCCCAGTCCCAGCAGCAGCAGCAGCAGCAACAGCAACAGCAGCAGCAGCCGCAGCAAGGCATCCCTCTGTCAGTGTGAGTAAAGAAACAGCATTTCAACTTTCACTGTCAGCATCAACTATTTGTTCGGCTGATCTTTGTAAATTATACAAAGAAAACGTCATACTTTGATGGAAACCTAACATTACAAAGTTATGGGAACTCAAAAACTGCAGATTCAGCAAATTTCAGATAGATCTGATGTGAATATTTAACGTTTACTCTTTTTGGAAGACATAGGCCTATGTCCAGAAAATGATCAGGGTTGGATGAAGAACCTATTAAAAAATGTTATCTTGATAAAAATTTGCAGTATTAGATGCATTCAAGTTGGTGGTCCAAAAGTGAATGTGCTGCCAAAATCTATACATTTTTGTTGGTGAAAAAAATAAAAACAATAAAGATATACAATAGGTCTACACAACAATGTTAGATTTCTTTTTGTAGTCGTAATTGATCGCCTTGTATTGAATCCGTAGTAAAGGATTGAATAATGCGTGCGATAAGTTCAGCAGCTACTTCACACATGAACTGAATTGTGAGGGGAAAAGCCTGTTTCTCAGCTTTGTTTTCCATTTAGCCAAGTTTTACAGTGGAAGTTAACATGTTTCAGGCTCACGTACAGTTTAGCAGCAATAACCCCGGTAACTTCAATGCAGGTCATGAAATTGACAAGGAATGGTCAGGGAGAGAGTGAAGGTCAGGACCAGCAGGGCATGACTACATTAAAATGAGTGATGGGACATGGGAACAGACAGGGAAGGATGAGGGCTATAGGAAAGATAAAAGGTGTTTAATACAGCTGGGGCACCGGAGGACAACCCCTCACTCAAGAGAACCAACCAAATGTAATTATGCCTGACTCTGCATTAGTAGAGGTGCTGAAAATTCATTTGGAAGGAGTATAGAATAATGGGTCATAGTCTCATGAATTGAATATATTACAAGTAGCTAAAGGTCTGTTTGTTTTGTCTTTCTTGTTATAGAGTAAAACTCTGGGCATCAGCCTTTGGGGGAGAAATTAAATCCATTTCAGCCAAATACTCTGGATCCCAGCTGCTGCAGAAGGTATTTGTTGTAGCATGTCTTGGTTGAATGAGAGCGTTTGTCTTGCACTTCCTCTCATGTACAGTACTATGAGACGAGTATGTCTCAGCTGAATGCTGATGCTCTGTTTCAGCAGAGACTCAGGTGTGCTGGCCCTGACTATGTGAGTGTTTGTGTGTGTGTGAAAAGGGCTGTGAGTCTCTCTGTCACGGCACATTAAGCAGCGCTCTGATTCCTCCTGTGTCATCCCTCCAGAGTCTTAAGTCTCACCCTTTCACAGGATCCCACATGACAAAGGACTGAACAAAGGAAGCGGAGAGTAGTGAGGGTTAAAATGATGAATGCGTTCACCCTGAGCTAAGATTAAACTTTGTGGCCACTTGATGGCAGAGGTGTGCTCCGCGTTTACAGGCCTGTGTGTGAGAAGGCCATCAGGATGTACCCTGGAGCAGTACTGTCCTGTTCACTCCAATGGGAGGAGAGCAGAAGCAGCTGGAGGTGGGGCCACAGTGTGTAAATGCTGAAGAACTGCAATGCAGTGTGTACTCACTGTACGCTGGCTGCATCTGGGCTATATAGCTCCAGATAAAACACAAAGAGTCAACAGGCGAATATCATGAAATGCATGTGATTTTACAGTATTTGCTGTTTCTTCTTCAAGCATCATGAACCGAAGGCTATATACATTTCTCGCTCAATAAATTCTGTACACGCATAAACATATTCATATTCTGCCTTTAAGCAATGCACTATAAATATCAGTTTTATCCCTCATAACTGGATAAACCTAATAATCTTCATCATATAATTATTGTTTTATATTTTTATTGTTATTTTTTCTCTTCAAGTGTAAATTTAGTTCTTTGTCTTGAGGCATAATGTCGTCATGTGCTCCATGTGCACATTGTGTAGCATATAGCACCGTATGTAACTGATGCATAAATCTTATTTTGTGCTTTTCTATAATCGAAGTTGCTTTTCAATTCAGTGTCTTCTTCTCAGTTAGTGTAGTTACGTAATCACATTAACACACTCCTACAGCCTGGTCAGAGATGTCCTCCCCAAATACACAAACTTTAAAAATATATATGTTTATATACAGTATGTATAGTGCTTATCCACTATAATCATGTCCTGGGACTCTTGTAGGAGTTGTTATCCATCACCTCTCCACGTAACTCCTCTGAACCCAGTCCTCCCATGAAGGGGGTGACCAGGATTGGTACCAGGACCTACTGTCCTGGGGGCTGGGAGGACGCAGCTCCCAGAGGACCACGCAAACATGGAGAGGGTGTCCAGGTCGGCTTCAGGAAGAGGATTCTCAGCTCTAATCCTACATGTCCTGAGGTACATATACTTAAGTCATATTTCCACGCAATCAAAGCTGTACTTAAGACTGTTAAGAATGTCTGGCTTCATGTTGCAATGGTTAATTCTGGGACAAGTGGACCCCACTACAGATACCCACTAAGAGTAACTATCAGTGTAGCAATATAAAAAATAAATAATTAAAAAGCATTTCCACCGAATCTCTCACATTTTTGCACATACTATCACATACTGGTGATGCCCTTCCTGCCCCAAATCCTGCATTTATTCAAGCTCAAAGTCACATAAAAGAGTGTGCTGCCTGTTGACTCCCCTGGCATGAAAAAACACTTATCATTTCTCCTACAGATCCATATCTTTTTGTTTATGTAAGCACTTTACTATGTTCATGGTCATAGAACCATGTCTGAGGAGAGCCAGATCCAGTCAGCACAACGCACTGGGGTGTGAGGGAGCTGACGGGTCGTTAGGACCCACTCATTAACGATGATCATTAGATGCTTTTATGGAGAATTGCACCATATTTCTGGGAATTTAGCAAAGGGGGAAAAAGCATTGAACTTTTCGGAGTTTCCCCTCTACTCTGGCTATTACGCTAATCAATATCGGTGATCAGGGGTTTTGATGGATGGGGTGTAACCTCCTCTTGGAGCCGGGATGGGGTGTATGGTGGTTGTGTGATGGGGGAGGACTTGGGGGTGTGCGGGGCCGGGGCGCTGAGGCGAGGAGGACAGGCGTGAAATGAACTGTTCTGCTCCACCGCCGTCCCACACTCTTCCTTTCAGTAGGTAATTTGTCGCCTCATGTACTAGCGTGTGTGTTATTCTGTGTCGATGTGATGCCTGGAGAGTGTTTGAACTGGTTTGTTTTAAGATAAGGTTATTGGGAGTGGACACTGTGAGCGGATTATTGTTTTTTGTGTTCTGCTTAATTAGCATATATGTAGCAGTAAGCAGGTGTAGGGATTACATAATGTCATATAGCTCCGAGCTTTGTTCTGTTTCACTGGAGGTCCGGCGCATCCAGCAAAATCAGCATTATGTGAGGTGTAGTTCATTACCCAGAATCGTCCGAGCTTGACACGTTATTATCTTTCTCTTGTGCGTTGACTCCATTTCAATTACCCTCTTACCATGCACACCCCTCGGCTGCAGCGCCTCTCCCTGGCCACCCATCAGGAGTCCTCTCAAGCCAATCACAGCCAGAGGAGCACAGGATCAGCCAGTGTCGGCAAACAGATAAAGACTATCCATCACTGTCGACTGCAGCGTGGATTTTATCTGCCTTTCATCTCGCAGAGGCTTGTTGACCAATGTGTGAAGCCTAAAGGCCTTGTTTGACAATCCCATGCACCTCTGTGGGGCTTTCCAGCACTGCGTATTCGCAAATGTAAAAGATGATTATCAGTGTTGTGAAATGGCTCCCAGCTGTTTGGAGCATGAACCATTAAGTCTATTCTTATTGTGCTGTAACTAAATGTTTTTAGTTCAAAACTTTTTTTTTTCTCAATTTCAGAAACCCAAAGAGATAGTGAAGGCTGTGAAGGTGGAGGAAATAGATGGAGTGAAGTTGGTGAAGAACCTGGCATTGAAAATGGAAGAGATATTTAGGAAGAAGGCAGAAGCCACCAGGGTACGTGCATCGACTTTAGTTTTACATGTTATAAAACTGAAAAGCCAAATAGGTTTGCTTGTGTGTTTATATGTGTTCTATTAATAGCATAACCAAATAAAATGTAATTAAATGAAAAGGTTGTCCTGCCATCTCCATGTTATCAACCAGTGCTGTACTTTTGTATTTATACAAATCTGAATCTTCGGTCATGTCCCTGTGATTTATTCCATTGTGCATATACGTTTTATATGTTTATCACATATGGGTTAATCCTATAACCAGCTGTAGTGACCTCAGTTCACAGGAGCTTGTAACCATTTTAATGCCGACCCTCACTGGGACTGCTGGGAAATGATAAGGTTTATCTCGTCTGGCCTGATCCTGCTCATGACAGTGCCGTGATAATTGAACCAGTAAATTACACACAGAAAAGGCACGTAATTTAATAAAACTGGTTTGATTTGGTGTGAAATACGACATATTGAGGAGGTAATAGGATGTTCAGGAGATACGGTTGATAACTTGGGACACAGAGAAGTCAGCTGTTGTGAGACAGAATGGTCCCAAAGCCTACAGTGCAAAATATATTTGACCAAATGCTATATCACCTCTTTTTAACCCACTGACGCGAGTGTTGACAAGGTCAGGCTGCAGTTTCTATCACAGCCTTAAAATGTGTTTATTTAGCAGTTATTTTGACATGTGGGACAGATTTTAATTACCTGCTCAGATCCCGTGGCTGTGGTGCTGGCATTTCAGGAAATACACAGCCCAGCACATTTCACTGGCTCTGTTTATTATTGGACTGTTCACTCTGCACCACCACAACTAATCTCAGTTACAGTTGTACAACATGCACCCACTCTTTTCTCCATACAGTAGTCTATTAACAGCATAATACAATTAAATAAATTAAAATATATATTTTTGCTGACACATGCATTATTAGTTTCATACATGCATAAAACTAGGTTGAGTAAAATCACCAATAACAATGAACTTGACCAATGAACCTCTGCATAAACTGTCCGTTAATATAACAAATATAAATATGGCATGTAGTCTAAGGTGTGTGAGCAAGACGTATTTGGCCTGGCACACAATGGGACATACAGTATATTTTAGGCGGTTTATGCTGATTGGATATATTCCTTCTCCTCAGCGGCTCGTGGAAGCTGCAGAGGAAGCGCACCATGAGCACGAGGAGAACCCTGACCTGCAGGTAAGCTCCAAACGCGTGAGCAAATTTACCCACATAACCAGATATGATGACATGCCGAATCCAAAGACAAGAGGTGCGCAACTGGATCGGGGTGAATTCTTTGCAGTTGGACAGGAGAGCGCCGCAAGGTGACGCAAGGGTAATAGGCCTTAAAAGTATTTAATTGCGTTGGCACCGTCCTTCACACCGCGCTCCCGTCATAGCTCCTCAGATAAGAGCCGCCATCGCGAAGGATGCTGCGTCAGTGCCATAACTCAAAAATCACTTTTAATACAGGTCCCATGGGCCTGATCCACAGTCCACCACTGCCTCAGAACAACAGGCCTTTTTTCCCTTTTTCATTAGACCTATCATTATTTTATTTTATTTTTTGTCTGTTTTAGTTGGTCAATGTGTTTGTATGATTTTTAATGCAAAGGGGTGAAGTGCGCGGTGCTCGCCACTCAACCTAAGTCAAGCTTTGATACAGTTTTCTAAAGCTTTCTTATTTTTCCCGTTATTTTATTCATTTATTTATTGTTTGTTGGGCAATTTGTCTCAGTGGGCGACATGTCTGGTCGTAGCCTATAGGCTCACAGACTGCCCACAACCTTCATAATGTTTAGTGGAACATGCGTAAAGTGTGTGTGCGTGCGTAAAACAATTGCAAAGTTATCCGCAAGCAGCTACAAATAAATAATAATTACTGTCAAGTCTGATACTCAGATGTTACGCTGTTTTATTTCACGTCAAAGTAAAAATGATTAGAAAAACAATTATTTTAGGTATAGGCTACAGGCCTAAATTATAAAGCTTTTTTCGTTTAACCCGCTATCTGTCTTCGTTTTCATTTAAGCTACTAATGTATAAAATGGAGTATATGACTCGTGAAGCATAAATCAGGAATAATGTAGTCTATTTAAACAATAAAAGGACGTGCAGGCGGTGCATTGCCGTCTGTAGAGGCTCTGCTCTGGCTCTGCAGTGGGAATGCAGTATTTCTGTCGTTAGTTACTGCGCTCTCTCTCCTCTGTCCACCGCTGGACTAAGACAAATGGAACTCCAGCGCGGCGCATTGTTTCACTTTCATGAGTCGAGATTAGAAAAGGCAGCCGAGCCACAAAATACTCGAATAACGGCAACGCTTTACACTTAATGGAAGCATTTACATCATACAAATACGTTTCATTCAGCCCGTTTCCCGCCATTCTCTCTGTTGTCCACGCGCTCAGAACAAGACAGGGACCGCAGTGTCAGAGACTGCACCATTCACCAATTTCACAAGATCTATTTTAAAGGTTTTTTAGAGAAATAGGCCTGACAATAAAACGCATCTCTACATTTACCAATAAAAATAAATAGCCTATGCTCGATTTATTTTTAAAAATATTTTAGCGTGTGAGTGCACGTATTTTAGCGTGAGTGCACGTGTGTTATAGTTTATTACATTATTGGACTGCATTGATTTTAATCTAATGAACTGCAATATATGTAAAACAATATATATATATATATATATTGAAACCAGTAAAGTTTTCTTACACAATTGGATGTAATAACTTCAAATCAATATGCTCTGGTGATAATGATGCCATGTCATAGTTGGCATCAGTTTAGTAAGGCGCCTGGTCTGACATCACATTTGTCATGCACCATTGCCCTGACCACAAAGATAAGGCAGCTGCTCTTATCTGAGCAGCTCTGAGCTGGGACGGGCCCAGGAGCGCAGGGGGTTCAAGGGTGCACTTAACTCAGTTCCCTTATCAAAATTTCACCAATGCGGTGCCTTCGTCTGCATTGATGACTAATGCTTACCTCAAGAGATTATATTCATTTAAACAGATCAATTAGATAAGGATCTTTTTGTGTAGATAAAAGATAAAATAAGTTACATTTACATAAAGATCTAGTTTATTCTGTATATGCTCTTTTGTCATTTTCTATATTAATTCTTGACAAATACAGTATTAAAATATAGGGGGGATGCATTGTTTGTTTGTTTTTTAGATTTAAATTTTTTTTTTCTTTTTTTAACCAAAACAAGAATCATACAATCACATGTTTGCAGTAAAACACTATTACTTTAATCGGTCCCTGCACTGTAGTGACCAACCTTGATAAAGTTGTTAGCTGCAGACCACTCACCTGAGCGTACAGTGAGCTTGCAGAGCCCCTGCACAGTAACAGTAGCAGGGGGCACTGTGCTGCAGAGGCCTGGAGCTAACTGCGCTAGTGTAAGAGTCAGTGGGGCGTCTCAATGCTGCAGTGTCCCAGGCCTGCTCTACAGTAATAACCTGGTGGTTAACGCGCCTCTCTTCAGCACTATCACTTGTGCTGAGCGAGCATGTTTCTCTCCCCTGCCGCTCGCCCCGCCCGCCCGGCCCGTCACCGAGCTGCTCAGCCGTGGTATGAGCTGTCAGGAGCTGCTTGATGGTGATGCCCGCGCGGCCTCCCCCGAGTGCGGTGTGTGAGAGTCTATCAGCCAATCTCCTCCTCCTCTTGCTCTCAGCGCAGACAATAAGGAGGCAGAGGCCACACAGAGGCCGCGCACACAGGATGAGCTCGTCTCTCTCTGCTGTAGAGCACTGAAGGGCATGGCGCACTAACTGTTCACTTTAGTCAAGACTTCCCTGACAGCCCCTCCAAAATCTGAGCCACCACACAATCCTCAAGGTACTCTTGAAATAACATTTATACAGACTTCATTTATGTTTGTGTCTTTTTTTGATTGTTGGGGAAGTTCATGTCAAATAGTTTGTTATTTTGGTGTGGTTTTTTGGCCTCATAAACTCTTATAAATGTTCTTCATGATCAGTGACTCGTCTTGGATAAATTCAGCCTTCTCGAAGTTTGATGAAGCTGCAGCCTACGATGTTTACTCCACACTCACTACTTGCAATGCTATTAACATCTGAATATGCCCCACTCTCTGCAGTATGAGTACTTCAACGCAGTGCTGATCAATGAAGTGGATGATGAGGGGAATAACGTGGAGCTGGGAGGCGAGTTCATCCTGGAGCCCAATGACCATTTTAATAATCTCTCTGTCAACCTCAGCCTGAGCGTGGTGCAGGTGCCCACCAACATGTACAACAAAGGTATGTGCACACACAGCCCCTATAGGCAAGATTATATGGCTGTTATTTACTTGCTGCACTGATGAACAGAAAGGAAAGGAAGCTGTATCAATGTCATGGCCAGCCAGAAGTGCAGTTTGGGAATCGATAAGAGTTTAGACATAAAGATAAGGAAACCGCAAACCTCTCCAAGATGCTGTAAAGTGCGGAGAACGGGCGCGGGCGGAGAGGATGTTTCTTATTCTGAAGCTGTTTACTGGCCTCTTGTTTTATAACGGCCTGTGTCTGCCGCTCACTGGCTGCTTTTGTTCAGCCATAATGGACTCCCCATAAGTCTGCGCTGAGAGCACAAAGGGGCTCTCGTTTGAAGGCAGGAGGGGAGGGGATGATTCGGTCCCAGGGCATTGTGTTGGTCTCACGGGGGTCAATAAGGGACATAGGTCAACTGTTCTGTTACTAGTGCTCACCAGGACACCGGTCATCATGACTGTGTAATTCACTTGTGACTCTGCATTAACAGATCCAGACATCGTGAACGGCGTGTACTGGTCCGAGGCGCTGAATAAAGTGTTTGTGGAGAATTTCGAGAGGGATCCGACTCTGATCTGGCAGTACTTTGGGAGCGCCAAAGGCTTTTTCAGGCAGTATCCCGGTGAGGCTCAGTCTGCCCATGTGTGTAATGTAAAAAGAAAAGGCTTCTCTCCAGGGAGCCATCAGCTGTCTCTGAAAAGAAAAAAAAAAACAGATTAGAACAAATGACATAGAAGTACTAAAAAGGGTAATTTGACTAATGTTGTAATTTTACAGACCATCAGAGAGGATGCATATATACAGACTGTAATTAATCAGAATTTGTCAGAGTGAGACTGCTGAATCCTTCAGTCAACAGACTGTTACAATGTTATTTAAAGGCTGCGCTCTGCAGGAATGAGAGAAAGGAGCGAGAAATGGGATTAGCTGACATGTTATTAAGGACAGTAATCCTATTATTATTTATTATTCTATTATTGGAGTATATTCAAGCTTAACAAATGAAATTGAGAAATTTAATTAAATTCTACCATAATGTCTTCATTCATCATTTCTTTCACAAATTCTCAGTTAATACAAATACCCTCTGGTCTTATACAATATTTACATTATTGACTGAACTAAGGAAACAGTTTGATAATAATGTTGAACCTATAGACTGTATAGGTGCCCACACACTAGAGGATTTTTAATCTTTTGAGACTAAAGATCTGTGCAAAGACAACACACACTTAAGGACAGACATGAGGACACACATACACACACATGAGGAGTCCCACCACAGATCATGCCATGAGAGAAAGTTTTTATTGAGCCACGCCTCCTCAGACTAAAAATCTGTCTAAAAATCCTCTAGTTTGTGTCCAGCATTAGCTGATGTGTTATTTACAAATGTCTAATTAAAATGCCATTTAATAACCTACTTCAACAATAAAGGAAAAGAAATTTCATAATTATTAAGTGTGCGTAATATTTACATAAATTGTAATTGTTAAGTGATTGTTTTTGCTGATAATTTATATTTTTAATCCAGTTATTGCTTTTTCCCAGGAGTGAAGTGGCACCCGGACGAACACGGGGTCATAGGCTTTGATTGCCGAAACAGAAAGTGGTAGGTCTTCAAAGTTACTGAGAGTTTAAACCTGGTCTGTGACCTCACTGTCGTGTCACACAGGTACATACAGGCCGCGACGTCACCTAAGGACGTGGTGATTCTGGTCGACGTCAGCGGCAGCATGAAGGGACTGAGGCTGACTATCGCCAGGCAAACTGTCTCCTCCATTCTGGATACTCTGGGAGATGATGACTTCTTCAACATTATTGCAGTAGGTCTTCTTCAAACCTAGTTATACAGTCATTCATTTTATTAATGTACTGATGTGCATTTTCTATTTTGCACAGTGTTGCATAAATTATAGTATTGTAAAAGAAAAATTTAATTGAGTTGCACATTACCCTACAGCAGCCATTCCCAAACTTGTACATCTAAAGATCTTTTGGGGCCCAGATGATAAAAATTCACTCCATTTAAAAGAAAATGTAATGGCTCTTAACACTTTTCTTTTACATAAAAATGCAAGGAAACAGTGACTATAGGGTAAATTAGATTCTATACAACCAAATTCACATCAAATTCATTATAAACTGTAATAACGTCGTATAAAGGTAAATAGGAACCAGGGGCATTGTACTTTATCACATGGGGATATGATCAATGTACCCAGTGTAAAGCATGGTCCGCTTCATAGTAACAACACAGAAACAAGGCATTTGCCCTGGTTCTCTATAGTTACCATGCTCTGTTCATCATTTCATTGTGTTATTACAGAGCTGTAAAGTAAATCGTGACCAAAGTTTGTCAATTCTCCCCAGTATAACCAGGAGATCCACTACGTCGAGCCATGTTTGAATGGCACGCTGGTCAGAGCAGACAGGGCCAACAAAGATGTAAGTCCGCTGCACACCGACAAATAATGGATGCATGTAGATCCTATCTCTCCCGGTGAATAATGCTCCTACCATTGTTTCCCATATGCTATTGTTATCTGCCAGCATTTCCGAGAGCATCTTGACAAGCTGTTCGCCAAAGGGATCGGGCTGTTGGGCGACGCTCTCACCGAGGCATTTATAATCCTTGGCGATGTAAGTTTCATTGGCGCTGTTGAAGTTTCGAGCCGTAGGTTGCGCTCACGTGACATTGGCGCATTCTCTAGAGCGTATAGTTTAAAATTGAGTTGGATTTCTAGTCTCAGTAGTTTCATTTCTCTGTAATTCCTGGGCCAAATCGCATGAAACAAAAAAGTGTCACAATGTTCAAATCTTCTCTGTCGGCACATATGATCTAAGGCCTGATTGTTTTCTCATAAAGGTGTCCAAAAGTGGTGACAATATGCAAAGGCATGTGCGCGATGTCGGCCAGTAGAAAGGACCTTCAGCCATAACAATAATATGGCAGGTTTAGTCACAAACTGTTACTCTCCCATAGATTTTTCTCCCTGTATTGGCCCCTGCCCTCCGACTGAAATCCAATTCAAGAACCTGAACGCAACCTATTGTGTATAGCCTTTTATATTTATTATGAATGTGTACTGTGGCAGTGTAATTTCCATATTAACTTATAAGACATGTTTGACCCATAGGCTTCATTAGACAGAGCAGAAGATCGCGGGAAAGGGGTTGAAGAGTGTTGTAACCAGGATTCAAACTCGCAGTTTTGGAGCTGTATTATTTATATTGGATTAGTTCAAATAGTTTCTATGCCACCGTGGGATTCTTTATAGAAGGTTTGCAGATGGAAGAGCATTTTCTCCTGAACTGGAAGAGCTTGAATCCAGGTGTTGTTGTCATTGCCAGATAGTACAGATGCCACGGCCTCCACCGCAATTTGAGTTGCAATTTTATCTTGTCCGTAACAGCACTGCATTTCCATCAACCTGTTGCTGCCGGACCACTCCGCGACTATAAATCATCAGCTCACAGAAATATTGTATCATGAAGCAGGCTGTCTTAATGCCTATTCTCTGCTTGGATGACCACTTGACAATGCCGTTGAGCAGTTAGGGCTTTCCACAAATGAATCTTTAGTTTATACGGTTTCATTTGACGTGTCGTAATGAATTGGTGCCAGCCTAAATCCATTTTGTATTTTCATGTAATTTACCGGCTCCACTTGACCAGAACGTGGCGGAGAAGGAAAAAAACTTTTATTTACAATTCCCATTTGTTTTCCCCGACACTTTACCGCTGCATGTTCACGAGTAATCGTGGAGAAAAAAAAGGCGCACTCTAGTCGTCAGACGTGTGCAGCGCCTATCCCTGTCCTCCTCCCGGCCCAGAGACATCTATTCTGAAACATGATTAATGGCTCTAATTAATGTCAATGATTAATAATGGGGCTGATTGGGACACAAAGCAGATAAGGAGCTAGGAGCCACGCCACGCTCCTTTTATCTCTCTGTTTTCAGGCGGGCCCTGGCAGCGGCGCCGATGCCCAGAGTGCGGCTGCTTCTACCTCTGCATTTGTCAGATTAATTAAAGTCTTCCAATGAATATGGTAATCAGCTGCGGCCGCTCGCCTACTGTTGAAATGCACCGGTACAACGGCGCCAAGTGAATTAATTCGGGCTATCGCGGCCCTGATCAGATGCGAGCACAGGTGGATTCGCCAGAGGAGAGCCATTTTCACTCCTGTCACATCACAATGAAACGGCGTCAGTCTGGAGCGCTTCAATTTTACCCATTAAAAGTGAGGGTTTTTTTTTATTTGTGCGATTTGACTGCGACAATAGAAGCTGAAGTTTGAAATGCTCCTAGATCTAAAGGAACAGAGAAAGTGCTTTATTCGTTACAATACACACAAGTTGCACAACAAAATTAGAAGTTAGTTTTGAAGGAGCATTAGTAGCAGCAATAAAAATAATGAAAAAACAAACTTGATTTTCTTTCGAGCAAATGGCCTTTTTCGCCATTTTCCTAAAAGTGCTAATTGTGATTATTATAACTTATTTTGATGGATAATATCTGTCCAAAGTATTAATCTTAGTTTTACTTCAGTGAAGTGGGAATTTAAGGAAAGAAAATGTCTCATTGTGCCTCATAATATGGTTGGCATGGCAACCGTTATACGTTGTTTACCAAAGATATTATTGTTTACCTCCACTTCTTGTTCACCGATCCAATAGAATAATAATAATAATAATTTCATTGTTTGTAAACATTCCTGACTTATTAGCTGGAGGCGGAAAGCTAGATTCCTATCTGTTTCCATTGTAGCTGTTGCCATAGTAACGATAAACAAAATGTCTAACTGTTGTTGCAAATATCCTTAAAACCTTATTTTATCGTCTCAAATGTCATTCTTATTGTTCTCGCACCTTAAGCCACAACAGGACGACATATTTTCGTTGTAGTTTTACACTGATAATCGCTAGTTTTAGTTTAATCTTATTTCTCTTGCTCACTTCCTGCCTCCAGCTGATGTCACTGATGATGTAAGCAGCGAAAGGGTCTATTGGTTTATGGACTTGGTTTATGGCTAATATCTCTGTAATTTCTGGGCCTGTATGTCGGCATATTATGTGAAGTTGTCCAAAAGGCGTGACAATGTTCAAAAACATGAGCTTGATGTTGCCCACTTTGGAGATGTCTTTCAGAAGCAGTGAGCCTCCCATAGAGTTATATTGACCCATCTGAAAGTTGTAATATCAAATTCTAGACCGTAACTTACTCAACGTAACTTATCAATACTAAGTTTGGTCCAACGCAACCCTCTCCATTTACAACAAATAGCCCTCTGACTGCTTCTATATAAATGAACCCGACTTTTATATAAAGCGTCACAATAGAGTCAGGCTAAGGGTATTTAGATACACAATCAAACTGCAGAAGAGTGGAACTACTAGGGTGAAAATCTGCTGAATAAAGTCTTCATAGTTGATTTGAATTGAGTATCTGCTATCTCCCACAATCACAGGCATTCATCTATTTGCTCCATGCGATATTTACCGAGCCGGATGAAAGAGCTACCTTGCCTCACAGAAAATAGAGGTTAGTGTGAGATAGAGGCAGCCTCCGGTGACACGCACACAGGATAAAGAGGCCCCTGTGATGGCCACGTGTGTTCGGAGAGCAGCGGTGCCCGCAAGGTTCGCTCCTTTGATGGTGGTTCTGTGTGCTCGGTGTCACAGGTCAATGAGCAGCTTAATTACTGCCATGCGTCTTCTGGCTTTGATACTGTGGACAGCGTTTTCGCATTATTTACAAAGGATAAGCCCTGGTTTATTATTTTTCTGTGTTGTGGCCACGCAAGGAGGTTAGCCCATTTGATTTGTATATGATTCAACAGTTGTTTTAAATGTATTGTGGCAACTACAGTCGAATTCCAGTTGCGAGGCTGATGTAGATTGTTTTCTATGTTGAAGTCGGGTACTGGAAATATTAAAATGATTATTATTATTTTCCATATCAAATCAGTCTAGAGCAAGAGTTGGGAACCTTTTTAGCTAAAAGAGCCAAAAAAGTCACATTTATTAACATTATTATTAACATTTATTTCCATAATATTGTGAGAGCCATACAATATTTTCTGAATATTCTCTGAATACAACAAAATGTGTGAATTTATAAACAGTGTTGGGGAGAATACTTTGAAATTGTATTCCGTTACAGAATACTGAATACTTGTCTTGAAATGTATTTTGTAACGTATTCAGTTACTTTGCCCAATCAGTGTACTGTATTCTGAATACTTAAGATACTTTCACCTTGATTTGCATTATATTTTTTGTGTAAATATGGTGAAAGATTACAAATGTGTAGCAACACTTTTACACCAACTGTTGTCTGTCTCTTCTTTCTCTCTTCTTTCGTTCTCTCATTGTTCATTCTCTCTCCCTCCCTCTCTCTGTCTCTCTTCTTCCTCCCTCTCTCCTTGCTCTCTCTCCCCCTCCTCTCTGTCTCTTCTTTCTCTCTCATTCCTCTCTCTCCCTTTGTCTGTCTCTCTTCTCCCTCCCTCTCTCCTTCCTCTCTCTCTCCCTCTCTCTGTCTGTCTCTCTTCTCCCTCCTTCTCTGTCCTTCCTCTCTCTCTGTCCCTCTTCTTTCTCTCTCCTTCTTCTCTGTCTCTCTTCTTCCTCCCTCTTTCCTTCCTCTCTCCCTGTCTCTCTTCTTTTTCTCTGTCTCTTCTTTCTCTCCTTCCTCTCTCTCTCTTCTTTTTGTCTCTCTCCTTACTCCCTCTCTCCTTCCTCTTTCTCTCCTTTCTCTCTCTCTCTCCCTCCCTCCCTCTCTCCTTCACCTCTGTCTCTTTCCTTCCTCTCTCTCTCTCTCCCCTCCCTCTCTGTCTTTCCCCTCTCTCTCTCCCTCTTTCCTTCTTCTCTCTCTCCTTCCCCTCTCTCTGTCTCTTT
>OMNZ01027747.1:6087-18765 GCA_900303255.1 Lesueurigobius sanzi | reverse complement strand
GAAGTTTTGCGGTTCTCGCTACATTGTAACAACGAGGCACTTAAACCTCTGCCAAGCTGGTAGACACCAGAAAGACGGCCAGGTTTTTTATCCACCCCACAAGAACCCACCAAATCCTTGGAGCTGGACTCTGGACTTGGACTGGACCTGGGGTTGGTTGATGAACGAGGCGAGCCACCCAACGGATACTTTCCCCATCTGCGGAGCTTCAAGAGGCGTCCTGCCTTCCACACAACCTATCACCCTACCATACTGAGGTTTGAGTAGGATCTGGAGTTTCCCACTGGATACAACTGAACAAGAGTTATCGGACACTGCCTAAAGGTTTTTTTTAGCAGCTTATGGACACATCTGAAGGTTTTATTTATTGTTTAAATGTAAAGTTCATATCTGCATCGTTTTGTACACTTGTAAAGGTGTTCAAAGGTCATTGTAAAGGTATTTAAAGGGTACCTATGATGTCATTTTAATGTGACAAAAACTGATTGGAAACTGAAAAAGTAAATTATATAAACTGAAAGTAGGTTTAAACACAAACACATGACCGGTCATAACACAAAGGAAATAGTATCAATTTTATTGAATACATTCAGAAATTCAAAGGTTAAAATAACAAAAAGGTTATTTTTAAAGGGTTACCTCATCCACTGATGTGCCAATTAATGTTAAATGTTTGTCTTTTGTCTGTGAATAGTGAATTGTAAATAGTAACTTGTAAATAGTAAATTGCCGGCTTTTATCTTTAACGTAATCTGTCTCTGGCTCTAATTTTGCTTTACACATCACTCCTAGAACCTAGAACTGGTCCTGAAGCTTATTGCCCTCTGTCTAACAGTGTAGGCGCTACACATGCATCCACAACATTCAGTGGAGATCGATTGCGAGTGCATTCAGCCGCAGCAGGCCGCTACGGTCGCGAGAACGGTGAACGATAAATCTGCTCAGCTGTGCAGATGTTGAAATACTGGTGAGCGGGCAGTATCACACTTGCGCTATTCATGTTGTAGGTATTAGAGCATATAACCTCCTACAAATACAGACAAAGTTATTTCCTCCCCTTATGACGCTGCCCCAGGCGGCTGCGGATTCAACTTTTTTCTTTTTTTTGTTAGTTGTTCAACAGGTGAACATGAATCCAAAAAAATGAAAGTGAAGCGGCAGCCACGCATTTAGTTGAACGTGGAGCTGTTGGCTTCTCAAACAGTTGTTTGCTTTTAGCTTACTCCACTGTCTAAAACTCTGGACATATAGTATTTGGGATTAAATGTAAAACAGTAGGACTGCAGGCATTTACCTGAAGCGAAGCCTGGCATCGTGGAGAGAAAACCAAGTCCTTCTTGGATGAATACAGGCTACTCCATGTCTCTCCTTCGCCAAGACCATTCTTTAGCTATAAAATCCAAGTGAGCACAAACGATGAAGGAATGTAGGCTGCATGACAGCGCTTCCCACGCAGTTCTCTATTTCACTGACCGAGCAAAACAGTGCAGCGTCACCGGCATGTGCACGCGTGTATACAGTGCGTCTCTGTCACCTCACACACACATCCTGCGTATGTGGTTATGCGCGTGACTTCGCACGTGCCACAATGTTGCGGGGACGCAAGAGCGGCAACACATGCAGCGTTATAATTCTATTATATTTCCTACTGGAGACAACAGCAACACACTACGCACGACGCACGCCTCGAAAAATAGGATCCATTCTATTTTGGCCAACGTGCCTAAATCTGACGCACGGTGCAGGATGTTTGGCCACTTGCAATTCACCACAATGAACAGAAAATCAACAAGCGCACGTAGCTACGCACATAAACACGCAGGATGTGTGTCTGGGGGGGTGAAGGTGAAGAGGCCCCACCAGTGCCCACAATGGCCCGTGAAGCACTCTCTCACCAGCCGCTCACCGCTCGCTTCTCGTCTTTGCACCACCCGCATTTGGACACTATCCAAACCAACCGCATCCAGTCGCAACCCGTAGTTTTGTGACTGTGATTTCTTAAAAGTCTACTTCGTGACCTCTGCGGCTGATGGCGATTTCAACTTTGCCGCAGACCAAAATGGGGGAAAAAATCGCTGCAGTCAATGCGCCAATTGTGACAGGCCCTTTAGTAACATGGTTTATACCCAGTTTAGAGATAATTAGTTAAAGTTAGGACTTTTCAGACCCTTTTCTCTTGAGCTAATGGTACATGGAAGGTTAAATATGTTTTGAGGAGGACCATGTCTGCTCGATGGAAAGATTAACCATCCACCGACCACATCCTGTTCCAACACGTGTGATGTCTGGTGTTGCAGGTAACTTGCACTGATCATGAGTTAAAAATGCCACTGGTCAGGTCATTGTGTAAAGTCATTTTCGGCAAGACACTGCAGATGAATATCAAACTGAAATTTTTGCTGCAAATTACTGACGAGAAGAGAAGAAAATGTTTCCACTCATTTAATGTTTTCATATAAAATTAAATGTATGCGTAAAATAGTTTTTTATCTTGTTTAGTTTATAATAATATAATAAGTTGCTTCAAATAAAAAACGACAATGTCATCATGGGGCGACAGTGGCATAGATGGTAGAGCAGATCGTCTACTGGAAGTTTGGGGGTTCGAATCCCAGCACCTGCAGGTGCACGCTGTCATTGTGTCCTTGGGCAAGACACGTCACCCACCTTGTATCCAGTATTATCCAGTATCTGCTAGGGGTGTGCTCAAAATATTGATACTTAGATACGTATCGATATAATAATTAAAAAAAAGATACAGTATCAATATCGTGGCTCTTAGTATCGTTCTTCCCCCAGGTGATAGACGGCAGCACGACTGGGGGAAACCTCATGAAAAAATGTAAGGTTTTGCATTGTGAACCTTGAGATCAGTTACACTGTGTCCGAATAATTATTCTGAACGCTTTATGTTGCAAGTATTTAACGAAAATGTACTTTATGTTATTTATTCTTCAATAAATTAAAGATAATACACAAGTTCAGTTTTTTGAGTAAGCGGATATGTTCATGATCAACTAATGAGCATTAGGTCCATGTTTTGTTATTGAAATGTATCGAACAGCATCAAACTGTATTGAAAAGGCTCTGTATCGAGGCACGTATCGCGACCTGTGTCTCAAGGTACGTATTGTATCGCCCGGTTCTGAAAGGTACACAGCCCTAGTATCTGCGTACACTGGTGTATGAACGAGAGTGTGAATGAGTGATGGGTTCCTTGCTGTAAAGTGCTTTATATAGGTGGAAAAGCGCTATGGAGCATCACAGTCCCACCCAACAGCTCATCTGTACACGCACGCGCCTCGGTGCCGGAAGTAATAATCCCATTCAAAAATTGCATAGACTTTTTGAAAAACTCTAATTGTACAAGTTGAAAAGCACGACAGAGGCTAATCAGCTACGTGCTAACTGCTAGCCATAGCACGGATATTTTACAAGCAAGACCCAATACTTGAAAACAGGGCAAAATATTTTTATAACTTTGTGGTTTAATAAAGTTTTGGATACAATTTTAATTTATTATTGTGTGTTTTATGCCCATAAGTTTCCACGGAGCTGATTAGCTGCCATTGTTCTTTTAAAAATTTGATATTCATTTTTTATTTTTTTTTAAGTCTATGCAATTTTTGAATGGGATTATTACTTCCGGCACCGAGGCGCGTGCGTGTACAGACGAGCTGGTGGGCGGGACTGTGATACTGAAGTTGAACCATTTACTGTTTACCATCGAACTTCATCTTGTTTTTTGGAGTTCAAAACTCAATAAATCAGATATTGAAAAATCCCTCTGAAAATTAAAAATATATAGTTAAATGCAAGACTGGAAAAATGTTGAGTCTGTAGGAGCTACTAAAATGGAGATTCGGTTGCAAGAGAGAAACAAAAGAACTCATTTTGAGATAAGAGGATTTAAAGTTTTGTAATGTCTGCTCATGCAGGTTTTGTGTTCTGCGGTTTTATGTCCACTGTTGTTTGCGGCTCGCTTCTCCCAGAAAGGGAATGACCAGATGGATTACAGCGACTTATTGGTCACATTACGTGAGTCATGTGGATACTAAATAGTATGTCAATAATTGTGAATGGATATGTGAGGGAAACACAGCTGCAGAACGCCGATGTTGTAGTGATTTCCTGGTAAAGTCTTGTGTCTCGACATCATGAATAAAGTTGTAAATCGTGAGTTTTTCTATTTTGACATTAAAACTAAGATGTTAAGAACCAACATTCAACACAAAAATAGAAAATTTCCCACAACATAAATCAACGCATGCGCCTGCTGTCTAGCCTTAAACTGCTTTTTGTAATTCCCTTCCTTGCTGGTGTTAAGCTTTGATAATTGTGTTTGTTGTGAACTTGTAGCTTTGTAAGTGTCAAATTTAATACCTTAGAGATGAAGAAGAAGTGAGGAAATAAGGATATTGGACCACACACCGTGAAATGCATTTCTTTACTCTCCCCTTGTTGTTGAGAGAAGTCACTGCAGCTTGCGTCCATCTTGTTTCATAAAATACAGTATATTATATGAAATCCTTGTAGGAAGGATAGCGGTGCTTTCATTCACATGGCCACATCCTATTATTGACCCACAATGCACTGCGTCGGTGGTTATGTAGTATGTGAAGACAGCCCTCACATCAGATGCCATGAGCCTTATCAAGATGAATGTTCTCAAGGGTGAGTGTCATGTTCTGAGTGCCGGAGTTTTCAGAGCTGTCACATGATCAAATCCATCACCTGTCCACTCTGTCACAAACGCGACGCCTTCCTCTCGGACATATGCTCTTTCAGCCCTGCTTTGCATTGATAGGGTCATTGACGTGTGTGATGTCTGCCATATGAATAGATCTCCTTCAGTCACGCTCCTGTGCAAAGGCTGTGCGGTTAACGATATTCTGGCATGTGTCAAACCGGTATGTCAAATGTATTCTAAGCTTCATAAACTGTTACATTGTGACTGAATGATGGTGTTGTAAAGCTATAGAGACATAATGTGACAAAACAGACATCGTCGGTCATAAAAACATCACCAGAACTATCAAAACTTCAGCCTAAATTTTGACCATCACTCCATCCCCACTATCCAAATAACTCACAAAGCAAATAACCAGGACTACCAATTATCCTGTGGTTTTATGTTGATTTTATTAATTGTACAAATTGTGAATCGTCTTTGAGTGACTAGAAAAGTGCTATGAAATGTGACGGGTCATGGAAACCAGGGACACAAGTTTCTAAGCTTTCCAACGATGTGTAACACATGGAAATCTGATATTTGGAGAAGTGTGGCCATTTGAAAGCAGGAACATCACAAAAGCTAAAACGGAGAAAACACCAGTCAAGCAGTTGGTGGTGACATAGATGTTGTGAATAAATGTTTGTATTCTATGCTCAGATGGAGAAACGAGGCTGAAGTACGGACAAGTGTCTCATTCATTATTCTTGACACCACATTCATATGGACAACTTTTGTGAAAAAGGGGGATACATCACAGGAGACTCCATAGACATGGGGCAGGGATTTGGCGCAGATCTTTGCAGGACCTGGAGCATTTTCTCTGGGCAAGATTGAGAGAGACTCTGAGACTACAGGAGCTCGCTAAAGAAACATGAGCTTGTAGCAAAGCCAGAAAGGCACATATCGGGACTCCTAAGGGAGAATTATTCTGATGAAGACAATGGCAAATTAAGCAATGTATGCTTTTTGTAGGAAAATACCATTGGAAATGTTCGGTAGTAGCCATGCGGTTCTCATCGGAATGTCCAGTATGGAAATTAACTGTTTTGCGGCTAGGGCTGAAACAACAAATCGATTATTGAAATAGTTGTCAACTATTTTAGTAATGATTAATCGTTTCTGCGATGTACACCGACTAAAACAGAGCAAGAATTACATAAAAATGTATTTTTGATTGAAAAAGTATTTTGTCTCTAAAGGTGTAGCGGATATAAGATTCTTTTGTGAATATTTTACCTCTCTTTGTCCCAGATATTAGATAAATGCAGTGTAAAGGTAAATTGACAGATTCTATGGCAAAACCCGTTAGATAATATAAAAGATCTCTCTCACCATCCTAGTGTCAATTCTAGAGGCCCTGAGCTTTCAAATGAGGAATGGCATGTTCACATATTGTGGAAGATTAGGTAGACACGTAGACACGCACATCCCGAACCAGTTAAGGAACAATGGTGAAAGATGACAGACTCTGCACAGACAGACCAGAGTAACGTTTTGGGCGTGCTAGCCCTTCATCAGACGGGCTAGCACGCCCAAAACGTTACTCTGTGGTGCTTGAATAAATAGATTTTGGGAGCTCTACAGATGTTCACATATTGCGAAACTCGTACTAAGAGCATTCTACAGACCTTGCCTTTAAGTTTAATCAAATGTCCTCAAATAGCGTCACTTTAGCACTTTAGCTTTTGCAGCCAACTAAGTTAATCGATTAATCGTTAAAGTAATCGTTAGTTGCAGCCCTAGTCGCGGCACACGGCCACTGAATTTCCTGAAAATACACCCGTTTTCAAACACAAAATGTATACTTTTAAAGAAACCAATGCTGTTATCTGAAACACGGAGAGGCTTCTCTGTAATCTCGACTAACAGATGAATGAAAATCACTAATTTGTTAATAAGAGTAAAATGTTGTGTTGGCGACTTGTCTCCCTGGATTCCATGACCCGTCACAAATGTATTATTATTATGTAACTTGGATTTTTTTCATAATCATTGTTATATTTCATACCTACTTCGTTAAACGTTGTGAAAGCACGACTTCCAGTTTCCATGTGTTGCTCTATTGGAGCTGCCGTTGACTCATCAAAGGTGACGATTGCACTAGTTTGACTGGGACATGATCCGGCCACAGTCACAGGTGCCGTGGCCTGACCTTCTTCGCTGTGGCTGATTGAGTCATTTAAACTTCCCACCACTGAGGCATACACACTACAAGCCCCCGCAGCCTCCAGCAGGAAACACAGTAACTCCACTGCCACTTCGGTTTGTAAGATCTGTTTGATTTGATAAGAACGGCTGTGAATAAAAATGATGTCCCCATCTATCAGGCGCAAGATGGACGAGCTGTTTTACTTTTTAATAGCCACTTCAACGCGCTTCGATCACCCAAATGAGTCCAGCTGACATTTCTCCTAAATCCCTCTTTACACAGAACATGGACTTGTCTTCGCAAAGGGATTCCAGCCAATGACTGGTATTTACACAGTGGAGCTGCTACCTGGAGGATAGTGACAAAGGCATGTTGATCTGAATGAAAAGCTGAGGATTTACATAAGGGAACCATTGCAGTGTAATTGTATGTGTATTGTTGTGTGTCCCAAGAGCTGTTTTCACCCCGCTGTGTGCTCATCCTATTCCACTGGCATTAAACATATTTACAAGAGTGTTATAAGAATTACAAGAATCCCACTGGGCCTTTGTGATAGGATGCAACAGCAAAGCTCAAATGCCTTACTAAGTAAATGTATTCATGAGAAAAATGGTTGTCAGCTATTTCTTACTAAAGCTAATTCCATCTCGAAATTTCATCCTCTCCCAGAGACATTTTTTAACACAATCATAATTTAGCTTGACCCTGATCTTACGTGGTGTATGTACTCTGGACTCCAGCCCAGGACAAGAACATTGTTTTATGATATGTAAAACAGCAAAGTGACACAGGTTTTATGCAAATGTTATGAAGATATAATTTCTTTACGGGTCACAAGAGCAAACCTGTTGCTTTGAGCTTTGGCAGGTTTTTTCCACAGCCTGCCCTTCAGATACAAACGCTGACTAACTTTTTTCGTCTTTCACCACTTTGTGTGTAAATCACCTCTTGGGTCTTTCCATGGGCCTCCTCCTCCTCCTACCTCCATGCTTTCAGTCCATGTTTTTACAGTGGCAAATCTTTTTACATTTCCTGCTTTGTTTGACAGGAATATTACAGTAAAACATTGCAACAAATCAGAATTTATTGCCCTTGTCAATGAAGGTTTCACAGACTAGGATTTTTCTTTGGTGTTCTTGTGCAACATGAAACATAAACTTGTAATAATGATAAATAATAAACTGTGGAAAAAAGGGTTTAAAAAATGATAGACTATAAGGCATGCATAAAAATAGAATAAGATGGCAGATTCTATTAACATCTTTTAATAGAATGTACAATGAGGGAGAACAGGTTGGGAAATCACAAAACATATAAAGAAGAACATTACTGTCTACTTATCTCCCAAGTCAATGAATGACTTTAAGCCTTTTATCTCACATTGTTGTTTGTCATTTTACTTCCTTTTCTATAACTTCACCAAGCTGCAGTTAAAATGGTGATTTGGTGAAGTGAACAAATTGTATATGTTATAATCTTTTTAATCATTACCTGTTGGTAAGGTAGGCCCTGATGCAAAAAACTATATTTTTTTCTACTGAGCCATGAATAAATGTTTAAAAAATAGATTCAGAAAATCCATTGGCTCCAAACATCTATTTTTAGTTGATAAAATGTGAGCTTAATCAGACATCTGTCCGATGCTTTCATCCTGCAATAAATTGTGGAGTGTTCTTTGATCAGTGTTACATATATGAGGCTACTTATCCTTTGCTTTTGTTGTTGATCTGTGCAGGTGGGGTTTCTTTTATGTCTATACATCAGCGTAAGTGCTGTCTATTAGATCTTAGTATTGACCAATGCTCACTCAACAGGCTGTATAACTTATGTAGAATAATAATCATAAAAAAAGAAGAGATGCTGAATTGTGTTTGATATTCACACAGGGCAGCTCATCATTATTGTTGATGTACATCCATCCATCTTCTGCATATCAGTTGTATAGGGTCCTGGGGCTAGCAGTCCACGCTCCCTGGATCACACTGCACCAGTCTCTTATGGCTGCAGTTGCAATGTTAAACCAAAGAAGGTGGCCCTCTGTAACAATCAGTCAAAAGTAATTTAGATCCCCTGTTCTTATTAATAGTTGTACTAACATATCATTCCCTGCAAATACTGATAAGTGCATTGGGCTACGCTCCAGTGAGGCCTGAAAAATCAGTTCAGAAGCTCTGAGCCATGTGCTTCAATAGTTCAATTTGAACAGCTGCAAAGCTCAAAAATAGAGATTATTGATATTCTTGATACCGCCCAGATCATAATATCACCAACCAAATATTTCAGTTTAGCTCGACCATTTCTTGCAGGAAAAAGGTTTTAATTTACGCTGTCTGTAATAGATTGCAATATTCTGGAGATAATGATTTTTGCTTTTCTTCCTAATAAAGAGTTTAGGCTGGAGACGTCTTGAAATGTGGCATGTTCGGTTATATATTCTTGAACAGTATTCTCAGTATTCATCTCTGTCTGTGAGTGTATGAGTCTCATTCATGAGCCGTGGGCCCTGTGACAGTGAGATTAATGTACAGCCGTGTCAGCAGCGGCCTGTGAAGAGTATATTTAACAAACCGCATGTCACACAGCTGTCTGTGTCACTGTTTCAGACACAACACCGACCACACTTTTACTACACATACAGCTGCACTCCTGTTTCGTAGGAATACTTTGCAGTCATTAGGAGCCGTTAGTTCTCAGTTTCATCTCCTCCAGGCTTAAAACTACATGCAAGTTTAATGAAGGCACACACTGAAACTGTGGAGCACATTTTGAGTCTTCATCTCAGAGGTTTTTCCAACCCCTTAATCATCATTGCAAACTCTCCCAAAGTCATTTTTCAAACGCAGTCCCTTTTCTCTACACACTGTAATGTTACTTAACGCATGCACAAGCCTCTTTGAAGCTAACTCGCTTAATATGAAGTATTCAATAGCATATTTGCATGGTTAAAAAGACGCAGTGTGACCCCTTGATGATGTTGAGTGCAGTAATCAGCACTTGTTATTTTCACAAGTTTGAAGACATTACTGAGGCTCATTGAGCGAGAGGCCCACACGCACACTTCTCTTTTTACTCTCATTAACCACATACCTGGGGTGCTTGGCCACAGTAATGATGCTTGACTTTGGCACCCACTGACTACCTTCCAGTGTCAAACATCAATCTGCTCAATGATTGCAGCAGCAGTGCACTGGGCTGTTGAGAGTTTGGCTTAACTGGAAAAAAATTTCTTAGTGATAAAATGTGGTGTGGTGCGAATATATACTTTTTACAGAAATGTTCCTGTTCAATTTTATTCTTAGAGTAATTTGCTGAACTTTAAATAATGATGGTATCCCGAATTCAAGTATCTCAGGGTTTTGTTCACGAGATGGAGCGTGAGATTGACAGAAGGATCGGTGCAGCGTCTGCAGTGATGCGGTCATTGTATTGGACTGTTGTGGTGAAGAAGGAGCTGAGTCCAAAGACAAAGCTCTCTATTTACCAGTCAATCTACATTCCTACTCTCCCCTATGGTCATGAGATTTGAATCATGACCGAAAGGACAAGATCGCGGACACAAGGGGCCGAAATGAGTTTCCTCCGCAGGGTGGCCGGGTGTACCCTTAGAGATGGGGTGAGGAGCCCAGTCACCCGGGAGGAGCTTGGAGTAGAACCGCTGTTCCTTCACATCGAAATGAGCCGGCTGACGGTGGTGGCTCGGGCATGTGTTTCGGATCTCTGCTCAGACTGTTGCCTCCGTGACCCAGCCCCGGATAAAGCGGAAGAAAATGGATGGATGGATGGATGGTATCCCGAATATCCACCCCTAAATAACTAAGATAAGATAAAGCTTTATTGATCTCACAATGGAGAAATTCACTAATACTGCCTCTCTGTATAGCGCAGTTGGTGATTCGAACACTTGATTCACTACTTCCTTCTTTGCATTGATCATTGGTTGACTCTGGCTTCTGAGTAAAAACATTTTTGATAAACTCCGGGAACAGTGTATTCCTGCAAAAAAGACCAAACAACTTCAATATTAACATGGACCTTGTATAAATGAAGTACCAGGTACTCAGACTGGATAATTGTATTGGGCATAGCAAAGGCATGGTATGTGAATGAGAGCGTGATTGGGGGAGTGGTTTCTTGATGTACAGCACTTTGAGTGCCTAAAGCAGGTAGACAAGCACTATATAAATGTGACCATTTACCATTTACTCTTCTCTCCTCTCACACGTCAATAAAACTACTATATGGAAAGAGCATAACAATTATTTTTTTTTAATTAAACAAACGGCTCTAATTAAGCATACAGTTTCTACCGCACACGTAGTGCTTTTGTAATTACGTTCATAGGCGGACTGTTGTAACCTTGCGCTGCAAGATGTATTCTCACGAGATTTGTGATTTCACAAATGTGAGGATACATCTTGAAAGGCTCCAATCCCTTATGATCGGGCTCAACTACGAAAGCTGCGGGACCAATGACGTGCCTCCATTGGGGTTTAAGGCGGGACATGGTGCTATGACGTCACACCGAGACGCTCTGCCGCTGATTATGGTAGGCAGCTACCATCGGGCGCTTCACCCAATTATCTTCAAGTACTGCTTATAACGGTCCCTCCCTTTCCCGACTGGTTTCTACGAGAGCCTTTCCAGATTGATAATGCGTAGAACTCAAATCAGAGAGATACGCACATCAATCTGGCACACGCCAGGTTAGGACTGTTGCCCAGTTGCAAAAGATCTCCGAAAATACCCGACCACTTAACACAAAACAAAAAGTGTGATGCTGATCCTCTTCTCCCTGAGCCTAAAGTAACCTCATCTAAAGTTACTGTGAAAAATCACACAGTGAGGAGATCTCAGTTGGGACAGCTCTGTCATCCTGAAATATTGGTGAGCACATGTCCCCAAAGTGCTCACCTAACCCAATTCCCATGGTTTCAGACTGTTTTTATTCATGTACTGTCAGTGCTCTGTCTAGTTAAGCCTACACTATAGTGTAATTTTCAAGTTGCATTGTTGGAAAGATCAAAAAAGATGAGAGCATCAAAGGGTCTGACAGTATGGAATGTATTGTTGGAAACCGGAATACTACATAGTGCACTAGTGAATATGGGGGACATTAAAACACAATCTAAGACCTTTATTTCAACAAATTAAATGTTTGTATTAAGTGTTAGTGTACAGTTGTTACAGTAGTTGTTCGGATTATTTAACATCTAACCTTTGCTTCTAACCTCATCATAAGTTGTGCTATAGTGGTTCCTCAATAATGTCACGCGAACAATCTGGGTTCTCCACTGTTAAAAAATAAATAGTAATAGTGTGGATCAATTTTTGTCACAGTAAACCAAAACTATAGACCAAACACTGATCTGCCATCTAGATAAATTTGCGGAGGCCTTTTAGTAGAAGCCCAGTCCACAAACAAATCCGCTGCCCTCCTCTCTGTGAAAGTGTGGTGAAGATCCATCACCCAAATGAGTTTGTTAACAAATGCTGATAGCGTAAGCTTGTGGCAATAAACAAGTGCAAACGAAGAGTGGCCACAAAGACCCCGTACTTTTTAATCACCTCATCGTCCTGCCCACAGTCCTGTTACTCATGGGGCCTCTCTGGTGCGAGGTGTGAAATGCTGCTGCTGAAAGCAACGCCATAAACGATAATAGGGAAGACGGTTTCATATTCAATAAACTGATTGACGAGTCGCTGCGGTGGTGATTACGGCGGCGCGCGGTGGTCACCTCCAGTTTGCTGATTGGTGGCTCAAGTGCGCAGTACATCATTCTCGGTGTCGGGGGGG
>OMNZ01027745.1:0-16172 GCA_900303255.1 Lesueurigobius sanzi | reverse complement strand
TAATCACAACTAATCACAACTATTTGATTATTGAAATTATCGTCAAATCAAATAATTGTTATCTTGAATACACAATACACAATTTTTTAGCAAAATAATGGAATTGCAGCAAGTGCAACAAGAGGCTGTGGAGCACAACAATGTGTTGTCCGGAGAAGGCTGGGTTTATTTGATCCAGAACAAAGGCTCAGTGAGACTAAGTGGCTTCCAAGTCAAGTGTCCATTTTAGACCTTAAGTCCTAAAATGTTTGCAGTTGTTATCCTGAAGTTTTGTCATGGCGACACATTAATTAGCCATTCTGTTGGATGAACATGTGCTGTAAGAATGCACCAGTTTGATATGCTACAAACCGAAAGATACTTCATTGTGCGTGTGGGCGATAACGATGATCAAACGATATTTTTGCAAACCAACAAAAATATGTCAAAATATGCTGGTACATGGATTAATATAGATCTTTGTGTTGTCAAAGATAGTGTCTTGAATAAACTGCAGAAATGTAGAAAAAAAATGACCATTTGCAGTTTTTGCAGCTTTTTGTTCTTTCTTGACTTTGAAGATATACTCTTTATATATCTTTCATACAATTTCTACATGTAGAAATTGTATTTCTACATGTAGGTATATTGCCCACCTTGACCTGACGTTCTATAAAAAATACTCTGAACCCTGAACTGAGAGGAAATAGTTGTATCTTAGACTTGAACATACTGCGGGTGCATTTTGTAGAGCGATCCGTCAATGCCCACTGTGGTCCTGAGCCGGGCCACGCCCCTGTTGTCCTTCAGTCGGTTGAGGATGGCGCCGAGACTGGCAGAGATGAGGTTTGCTGATCTGAAGGACACGATGGTGCACACGTGCTGCACGGCCAGACAGTCCTCATCTGACGGCTCCACTCCCAGCCGGGTCAGGATCTCCATGCACTTCTTTAGACCCTCCTTAGACCTAGAATAGATACAATACAGTTTAAAGTTTTTTTCTTTATTTGCTTAAGCCTTGTGTTGCATCATGGGACGTGCACTCACTTCTCGATGGCGGAGACGTGCTTGGTCTCGATCTTGCCTTTGGTCAGGAGCTCAGGGGTGATGCGTCCCTCGAACAGAAGCCCCTCTTTGGCCATTTTCACCAGGATGAGGCGCACCAGCTCCCCCATGTACATCCCACTGGCCATCTTCTCAAACCTTACACAGACGACAGACCACTTAGAATGTGTCAAAATATAACATTTAATCTTACACACAGTATTGTCAAGCTGAAATGTACTTGTTTTTGCTTGTATGTACAGCCTGTCTACATTTAATGGAGCTTACTGCGTTGAAATGGTTCATCTTCAAACAAAGTACCACCTTAGAACATGTTTGACCTTCCAAGTGTCACCAGGACTCGAGCAAGATTACATTTACATTTCATAAGTGTTCACATTCCCCTCCTCCCGTCATGGCGTCACACTCACAGTTGTTTTCCCGGGTTGACGGAGCCTCGGTCGATCTCTCGGTCAAACTCGGTGCGTAGATCCTCCAGGGAGCCATTGTCTCCGAACGCGCCCCACTCGGTGTTGATGCACATGCGGCCCTCGTCGCCCTCCACCAGGTCGATGTGCCGCAGCTCCTCCATGTAGCACGCGTTTGTGCCTGTTCCTGAAACGGGACGGGGCCAGGTAGAGATGAGTAACTCTGCAAACTATTCACTTCAATCAATCAATCAATCAATCAATCAATCAATCAATCAATCAATCAATCAATTTAATTTTGTAACACCCAATATCACAACAGGAGTCATCTCAAAAGTCTGTATGGACAAAAACAAATCAATATCAGACATCAAGAATGATCAAAATAAGACACACACAAATCAATGTCACACATGAATGAAATGTCACAACCAGATGTAATGTCCCATAAATAAGTAAATCAGACATAACAAGCTTAGAGTATCCCACATCCTTAGACCATCCTCCACGGCGAGGAACAACCCTTAAAACCACATGGGAGAAAATTAGGAAACCTCATTTTGGGGAGCCGAGGGATCCACCCCTATGGACGTATGGGCCAGGGGTGAATTGACCAGAGTCCAATAGCTATGTCCAGTGAGAGTTGCAGTGGCCGTTAAACTGGGAGATGGCCTCAGGCAGACAAGAGTCCCTTGAATTCCCCACTTCAAAGGATGTGAAGATTAAACTGTTCTATGGTGCAGATTTCTAGCCTTAGTTTATCGCTAATTTCTCTTAATTCCTGGGCCAATCCACATGAAACAATGTCTTCTCTGTCAGCGCATATGAACTATTGTCTAATTATTTTCTCAAGAGTGTTGGCCAGTAAAGAGGACTGTCAGCCATAAGTATAATATATCACAATATAAAAGAGAAATATTGCAATAACAATATATTTGCTCATATCATTTACACCTGCCAAAATACTTCAAAAACACAGCCTTTAGCGTATTGGGCAAATTCTTGTAAAGCGATTGTATTTGTTTTATTCATCTAAATTAACCTAAATCTGTGGGTCTGTAAGATACAGTCATTGACATAAAATTGTATTGTTCGCACCTGTATCTCAACAATCACCAAAGTAAAATGCTCCCTTCACATGAAAACCTTTTTTGAGGTTTTCAAAGCATTCCCTCCTCTCCATCTGTGCTTGCTCCTGTCGGTGCCACGGCTCCAGGGGGCGCTGAAGGGTGGTGGAAGGGCCCAGGCTGACAATGGTCCGTGAAGATCTGATCAGTGTTTACTGTGTTAACTAGACATCTCTGCCCCACTGGAAACCACTGATTCAGTTTCGGAGAGAAGTAATCTAAAATCTTAATTTAGGTGTATACTCAATGTTGGCTGCAGCCACAGCTGGAGAGGGTGCAAAAGAGAGCTCTAAAGATCATCTCTAGGGAAGTCTCCAGGCCTGAGCTCCCCACGCTGCAGGAGAGAGAAGGCTGCTGTGAAGCTGGTCAGGGAGATGGGCCACAATGTACATCCACTGCACCAACTGTTGCCTAAAACCAGACTTGAGAGCTCTCAGAGGAATCTGCGCAGCGGGAATAACATCTCTGAGTACTAATTGACTCTTTTTAGATGTTGTTTTTTTCCCTCTTTATGTTGTTTGCATCGAGGGATTGGGACATAACATAATGTCAATTTGCTGTATGTATTTTACCATACAGATTTTGGTCCGCTCTGCATGACTGGAGTGAACAAAAATTTTCCTTGACTTAGGTGAAACGCTTTGGGTAAATTGTGTCATCTGAAAAGCACTGTGCAAAAAAGATCCCTTTCCCTAATTGCTCATGAGTGAGTTGGATTTAATGTGTCTGCTGGTTGTGTGCAGCAGCAATATACATTTGAACAACAAATACAATAATAATAAAGTTGATCAAATTATCTAATCTAATGTGGTGATAGACAATGACGAAAAGAGTTATTCTTTTATAAACCACTAGGAACCACGGCTTGATTCCGTGCCAAACTTTGGACTCTGGCGCCATCATCTGTCAAAGTGTAGTCATTGTATTGGGAAGCTTTATCCAGTCCAACCGTAAAGAAATGAATTTTGAATCATATGTTTGTTTGATTTTGTCCGACCAATAGCAAACTAGAAATACCTTTGTCTGTTAAATAACTTCTTAGTTGTCCTTGGCAGTCATTGTCTGATTCATCACTCATTAAACAGACGCTGTATTTACAATATATCATACTTGAACTGGATAATCGCTGTGGAGAGCTGGGGGCGGCTGCTGTTTCACAAATTGAGCCCAACCGTTTATGCTTTTGGCCTTGTCTGCTTCACCCCATTTAAAAGCTCACTTGAATTGCCTCATGAAGAGCCCTCAGCTGGAACATTTCATTTCAGCGTATTGTTATTGTTATAAACAGTTGTATTTTTACCTATAATAATGCCCACTTCACACCGCTGGTCGTCGAACCCGCAGGTCATCATGGTGCCCGTCGTATCGTTCACTACTGCCATGATGTCCGCCTGGTAGTCCTGGCAAACCGGAGAACACAGCTTTAGCTCTTGGTGTTTTTGTGTCCATTTAAGTCTTCCATCTGACTGAGATCGACACATTTTAAAATGCATTGAACTGATACATGTGTACTCGTTTTGGTCTTGCTCTTGTGTTTTCTTGAAGTCTTGCTTACACAATACTGAAAAACAAATACCTTGTTATACCTTGTTTGAGAGCTTAAACTGTCCCCAATTCACTCAGTACATTTATTTTATTGCCTGAAACACATCCCAATGTGTAGAACCAATATTATTTTGGACCAGTTTTTTGAATGCAGCAATGACAGACAAGATTGACTAAAAACCCCTACATTGGCCTCTTCACACCTCATTAGTGCTCGTTACCTTCCTATTGGCTTTGTTATTTTGGCCAGAGCAGGACCATAGAGAAGGGTGGACAGCCTTAGAATAAAGCCAAAAGGAAGGTAATGAGCACTAAGAAGGTGTGAAGAGGCCAAGATGTTTTCCAACCAAACAAATTGAATCAGTAATCATGTTGGTCTATGTAACTATTGGCCTTTGCAAGTTGCAGCCCCCTTCATATCAACATTGATCAAAAAACAATCAGGTATAGTTTGTGTATTGAAACCAACTAAATTATCTAGAATGTTATATAAACACCGAATGCTTTCATATGTTAAACTATCTCTGAAAAAAAAGTTGCTTGAACAAACACGACTCACCCCTCTTTTCTTAATGGCTTTGTTCAGCAGCTTCACGACGTCCATTCCCTCGACTCCGTTGGCCTTAAACTTCTTTGTCCACGTCAGTAAAACGGCCTGGAAAAGAGGTGTTTTGTCACGACAGATTTAAGAGACATTTAGACGACCTTGGCAAGATGAAAATGTCGTGAATTTATTAGTATTCCGCTCACAGTCGCTAGAAAACAACATAAAAGTGTAGAGTGTTCAGCTTATTCAATGTCAATCAGGAGGCACATCAAATGATCATAAGACGAGACACTGTTGATAAATATGGGAAAATGCAAATATATTGAGAAATGAACTTTTAGAAGAAAATGAGACAGGATTTAAAGGTAGGGTTAGTTAAAAAGCTAATCAAAATGGTTCAGATTTCATGTTTTAATATAATCTTTAGTATATAATCTTTAGCCTATGAACCTGTCTGAGAGCAAGAATTTGACCTGATTTTACTGGATTCTCTTCAAAAAGGCTGTGGAGCTATATAAAGGGGAGACACTGTAGGCACAGCTATCTTTTTTCTTTTCTTCAATTTTCATGTTTTGGGCCAAAAAGGACAAAAAGGAGTGTAATTATTGCTCTGATTCAACATTTCACTAATGAAATTTAAGGAAATTGTAACCTCAATGACCATTTTGCTCTGCCTGATCCCGGAAGACCTCAGAAGCTAAGCAGGGCCTGGTCAGTACTTGGATGGGAGACCCTTTTTAGCCCCTGCCCAGATTATACCATGGGTATAGTGGCCTAGGCCAAATTATACCCATGGTATAATCTGGCCTGGAGGGGTTTGAAATCAATCAATCAATAAAAAAAAGAAATAGCCTGGGCCATAATATATCCCAGGGTATAAATTGGCCTAGACCCCTTTAACCCTGGGTATAGTCCAGACCGGTGGTATACTCTGGCCTGTTACACCAGGTAAATGCCAGGAAGTCTGGGTGTTGGTCTGAGGGGCTGTTGGCAGCCTTGCTTCTGTCAGTCTACCCCTGGGCAGCTGTGGCTACAAAAGTAGCTTACCAGCACCAAGTATGGAGTGAATGAATAATGTCATTTACTTTTCTGGACTTTGAGTATCCAGAAAAGTGCAATATAAAAACAATGCATTATTATTATTATTAAAATGCATTTTTCGCACATTGTGGCGGCAACATCTCTACCTTAGTAGCTCCAGACTCCAAACTTTACAGTCTTGTACCTTGAAGTCATTATTTACTGCCTGAATGTTGAGTTTTGCACCCCAAAAAACCACTAATAACTAGTTTATTCTAATAAATATATATACTATAACTAAACAAGATACCAAATCCCCTCTGAACAAATATATACTAATATATCAAATATAAATGTAAACCTGGGTCTATCCATTGCTTATACTTAATTTATTTCAAAAAAATATTGGCAATATTGGGCCATTTAATGCATACATGGCCTTATGTTCGTATTAAAACATTAAATGACTGAAAACGTGCAATACATTTTTGTCTCTTTTATGTCAGTAATAAACAAATTGATGTCACTCAGTTAAATGTTTTTACGTATTCACCAAACACATGACACATTTACTCAGCGAAACCTTTGACATTGTTAGTTGTTGCTTTGAGTGTATTGAGGTAAATGTTGTACCTCGTCCAGTTTGGTTTGGGCGCAGGGGAAGGAGAAGGTGAATCCCACTGGGAGCTTCTTGTCTTTGATTTTCTGTTTCTCCATGAAGTCGCCCAGACAGTCCGCCACATGGTCGAACAGCTGCAGACACACAGACCTTTTAAGAACTCAATATCCGCCTCAGCTGGACAGATCCCACCTCAGGACCAAAGTCGAAGGTGCTGGGATCAGGTCGTTCTTTACTTGATAATTAACTAATTGTTTGTAGTTTAGTCATTGTGGATAAGTAAAGACATGGTTTAGCTTCAGGATCTGGCTGGTGGTGACCTTGAGTCCAGTAAAGTCAAATGAAACCAAATACTTGTTGCTAGAAACACTGAAGTAGAACGCTAAAATTGTGAGAGATGATTTGGAGGCATGAGAGACAAAAGGAAGATTTTTTTTAATTCCATAATCTGATTTTTTTAAAGGTAGGTTCATCAGAGTCCAAAAGAACAGTTACCTGATCAACCAGGCCCACCACGCTTTGACAGAAAACTTTACAAAGAATGTAGGAGGGTCTGATTGATCAGGCTAAAAGAACAGTACAGCGGAACATGTCCTGATGTAAACATCCTGGGATACAGTCACTATCAATTTCATATTTACCGGACTGAAAATATTTAGAGCTTTCTTACTTGAGGAAAGTTGCATAAGACTTTTTTGAAAAATAAATAAAACAAAAGGCCCCGTCTGACAAACCCAGGACCTTCTAGCTGTGAAGCACAAGCGCTAACCGTGCACCACCGTGGCCTGCCATATGACAAATGCAAGTTATTTTGCATGTTCTTTGGGTCACTAGACTCTCTTAAGCTCCGAGCTGCTCCCACTTCCAAGAGGGTCTGACTGCAGACGACGGAGCTTCACAGGAAATGACGTCATCTCCACTTTTATTATCTCAATAATATGACTTTAGTAAACTCCACTAACCTTAAGCTTAGGTTTAGGGTTATGTTTAGGTTTAGTTTAAGCGTTTCCTGTGGAGCAGTGGAGCTCCACTCGTCACATGCCCGTCCATCAGCTACAGTCAGACCCTTCTTCCCACTTCAGAAACCAAAATCTAGGATTTGGTTAAAGGAACGCTACTGAGTCACATGAAACATCTCAGTTATGACTGTTTTATATTTGGAGGATATTCATTGCACCTTGTGCAAATATTATTCACTATTCGTCATATAATTGATCATTAGTTCAAGCATTTTTATCGCGTGTGGCCTCTAGAGGCGCTACACTTGAAAAGTTACTCAGATGCTTTAATGTTGCCAGATCCTACTGCTTAAACCAGTTTGGACATAAATGGAGTCTGTAAAAAGGACAAGCTCCCCCTTTAAAGCTCAGTGACTGAGCTCTGGAGGTTCTTAGCTTTCAACTGAAGAATGGCATGTTTATGTTGTACATTCAGTGAAACTCGTCATAATAGTTTTGATTCTTGGTATTGCAGCAAAGGTGTCTTATAATACTGTCGCAGTCCTTGTACACATCATGTATTAAGAATAACAAACATTTGCTAAGAAATCATTCATTGCAGCCCATCAGTTATAGCCGTGTTATTGTTGCTGAGTTCTTTACTAATGGGCCGTACATGCAGCTGTCCAATACACGCTCCTCAATTAGTGTAAAAAGACCCTGAAGTAAACCAGACCGGGGACCTCCTGTGGACCGCAGCAAACAGCTGGAGACTGAGTGTAATCTAATACCACAACAAGCCGTCTTTCAGAGCAGACGCCGCCAAAACAGAAAAAAACACATGGACTTTAATGGGACAGCTGCTATTCAGAAACCAGATACATCAACAGACTTTAACAATGGATTTACAGCCCAAATGAAAGAGTCTAAATGTTAAGAAGAGAGAAAAATGCTGGTGACAACTGGCTTCTGCAAAGTGGGCGTCATTACAGGCTTTTTCTTCTTCCTTTTTGCCCGTAAACTATATTGTAACAGCAATAATTTGATGGAGAAACTTATTGAACAGGAAGATTTATTTGTATTATCAATATAGTCCACCATTTTTATGAGTTTGCAACATAAAGTGGTAAGTTGGGTAAATAATAGAATAGAATTTATTGTCATTTGTACAAAACAGTGCACGCATGTTGGAATAGGGTTTAAAACTAAGTAGATTAAATTTTGACTGAAAACTACATTTTTGTGAAAAGACTAAAACTAAATTGAAAAATGTTGTCAAAATGAATTAGTTGCAGTGAAACATCGATATATAATGTATTTCCTATCCTCTGCTCAGTGATGTGTCGTGGTCACCTGTGTGCCGCTGCCGTGGATGATGTCGTCTGGCGTCTCGTAAACCTGGCTCTCCATCTGAACCGGCTGCTTCTTATCGTGCGTCACCTTCACCCTCAGGATCCTGAAGTTTGAGCCGCCCAGGTCCAGAGCGATGAATTCTCCCTTCTCTGGAAAATAACATAAAGCACCAATAATGAAGCTGTGGAGTGTCCTTGAAGGTGCATTGATGAAAAAAATACAAACACACTTGATATTGGTGTGTGTTTGACCTTTTTGTGACCCAGTGCCTGTATGGGTGCTAAGCTTGGTGCCTTTACTTTTCATCGCAGCGGCCTCTATCACACTCCAGGATCCATTTTTTTAGGGCGACTCACTGCGGTTCCACAGAGATGGTTCCGTCAGTGGAGAAAACCTACCTGAAAGCCTGAAAACAGATTATCCTGGCGCGTCATACAGGCCGCTGTGATGGAAAATGCTCACTACAGCCACTGGGTCACTAAAACACACTAATATAGAGTTGTGGATGGGGTGACAGATGATAGAGCGGGTCGTCTCATGATCGGAAGCTTGGGGGTTCGAATCCTGGCTCCCCGCAGGTGCACACTGTCATAGTGTCCTTGGGCAAGACACTTCACCCACCTACGCACACTGGTGTATGACTGAGAGTGAGTGGGTGAGTGGTTCCTTGCTGTGAAGCTCTTTGACTGCCTAAAGTAGGTAGGAAAGCGCTATGTTACTTGAGACCATTTGTTTCTTTGTTTTTTGCACAACAAAAGTTCCACAGTGTACCTTAGGGTTAAGTCAGATAAGTAATCTACAAACCTACTTCCTGTATAAATCTCACTATTGGTTGGAATTGGGTATTGGTAGATATTCAAACCCCAAGTATCGTATCGGAAGCAAAAAAGCTGTATCGGTGCATCTCTAATCTTAATCTATTATATATGTCAAAAATATATGTGTTCAATGCATTTCACTCTTGCCCATAACATGTTTCTCTGTAGTTATTCCCAGTGTAGGTAGCACTTCAAACGCATTCATGGCGCGTCCGTCCGTCCGTCAGAGCCCGTGTTATTTTAGCGTTGTTACATTGTTCCTCTTTTGACCGCGCAGGAATGAGGCTGCCCCCACTTTGACATGTGAACGTGTCAGAGCGATCTGGCCCTCTCTAACCTCACACACGTCTCTCAATGTGTGTGTGTCCTAATACAAACTTATGTGATAATCTCAGTGACATTTACAGCCAGACGCCACAGATATTAAAAGCTGGAAAGGGCTGATACAAGAAATGTCCTGGAGGTTTCTGAACAGTTTGTCCGATACGTTTGGATGCTTGTGACATAACGTACAGATAAGTGGTTCACAAAGTATATAAAATGATGGAGCTTAATGTAAGTTTATGGCAGGCAACTTTGACATATTCTTATCAATAGGGTTAATGCATATTATCTGAAGTCTGTGGAGGAATTTTGGATCTCTCCTGGAGCCATGACCCACTTGACTTTGGAAATAGCTGATAGATTTATTGCATACCCTCCGATCTTCAGGCCAGAGTCTCCTGAAGGTTCCAAAGGCTTGCTTTAAAACTAGGGCGACCTGTCCTTTCAGGCTGTAGCTCCCAGATTTAACCTGTCCCTCCAGACGATTGACTCTGTGGACTCTTTTAAAAAGCACTTGAAGATGGTGTTATTCAGGAAAGCTTATGGTTGATGTCACTTTTGTTATTTATTTTTATACAATTTGTATGTTATGTGCAGCACTTCTAGTAGACAACTAAAATATTATAATTGCAATATGAAGTAGCACAATATCATTGCAAGAAGCCACAATTATCGTAAAATTTCGCAGGTGTTCCATTTAACTGAGATTCAGACATTTTTTGCTCACAACTTGGACGGTAAAATGTGCCATAGTTCATGATTTTAATAATGTACGTCCTGATTTTGTATTTTTTAAAGTCTTGTGTTGACACAATTTGATAATTGTAAATTGCTCATGATATTTGGTTAGATTTAATGAAACTTTCATTGAATGGTTTTGATTGAGTGGTTTATTCCAAGTTTGTACAAGCAAAGACATTTACATACAGACATACAGTTTTCCAAATCTTTTTTAAGTACTATTAAAAAAATAATAATAATAAGAACATACATAAACACTGTACGTATATATATATATTTTTTTTTCATACACAAAAGCTTGAAAAGGATAGGGAAGAAGAAAAACTATCCCACCCCTATGCTAAAATGCACCATGTACTTAATAATATGTGCCCCATCGCTGAGATCAGGGGTATAAGTCGGCAGCAGAAGAACTGCGCAAAAGAGCAAAGAAGAGTTTTTTTTTTAATTAGTGATTTACGTTTTTTTTGCAGAACCTGTTCACAAAGAAGCCTCCATTTCCATTTTAACGAAGTACCAGTCCACTAAAAGCTCATTTTGATAACCATTGTTCAAACCATTCACTTTTTGCCCTGTCACACCACTGACAGTCATTTGACAGGGGGTTTGGCTTATCTAAATGAGATGTAAATGAGCCCTAGTGTCTCTCCCAGCAGCAGAGAGAGGTGAGAACTGCACAATCTTTTGAGACCGTTTTCTCCCCTTTGAGCTTTTTTGAGTGCCTACATTCAAGTGGCCACAACTTCTCCAAATATTATCAGATTTCCATGTGTTACACATCGTTGGAAAGCTTGGAGACTACACTTTCAGAATCCGGGTATAAGTCAGTGCCAGAACCGACTTGTGCCCCTGGTCTCCGTGATCTAGTCACAGATATTGAAATAATATTGTTGATTCAATCAATCAATCAGTTAATTTTTGCTTATAAAGTTCTTTTCATACAAGAATGTAACACAAATGTAACACAACGTAGAACCAATCCCCTTCCCCTTTCCCCCACTCAACCCCTGATCTCCATTAATATTCACTCATATACACAAAGAATCATTCCCCTTCACCCCCAACCTCCCGACTCCCACAAGCGCTCATCACAATACACATTTTTTCTTACATTGTGCAGCTCTAAAACATTATTTTATCATTAATGAGACGACAGGTCAGGATACGATGATAGATTTTTTTTTAAGTAATTGTTTTCTGTCAACATTTACTGTATTGTTCTCTCCCTGTCGCCTGCAGAATGTGCAGTTTCACCTCTGGCCTTTGCTGATCCTCTCGACCCACTGCTGTGGTTGAGTCTATTTTTACTTCAGGAGCTGATTCTCTGCTTCAGAGCCTCAGGTCACAAGTTATTTCTGTCCAGTGTTTACCAACTTGACTTTGGCTCCAAGTCCACAAGTTACTACAAAGTACATTAACCTTTGTTTAACACGGGGCACCTGTAGGACTGAGGGAAGCATGTGATCATTATCAGAATACAAAAAAGACCACCTGATAAACAAATGCGATTTTTACATGTATTGGTCTAAGTTAGAGGATCAGCATGTTTTACAATTTGTGTGATACTCTCTCAGTGTCAGTCCTGGTCTGTCCTTGATGGAAGAAATGAGGGAATCCTAGGTCGTCTGGGGGAGTGGTGTGTGAGTGAAGGTGGTTACACGTACAGTTGTGCTCATAAGTTTACAAACCCTGTCAGAATGTTTTATTGTTTCTTCACCATTTTTCTAAGAATATGAATGATAACGCAAAAACCTTTTTTCATGGTTCGTGGTTGTGTGAAGTCATTTATTGACAAAAAAGACTGTTTACTCTTTTCAAATTGTCAAATCATAATGACAACAGACTCTACCTGAATGTCCCTGATCTAAAGTTTACACATTGTGCATCTTGGGAAAAAAACTGATCATGTAAACTTTAGATCAGGGTCATTTGAGTAGTGTCTGTTTTCATTGTGATTTCAAAGGAGTAAACACAGTTCTTTGACAATAAATGGCTTCACACAACCACAAAATCAGACCTGTTTCCTATTCGATAAGTGGGTGCCCTGTGGGATATTGAGCTCCTTATAAAAAACAAACTGCTCCTGTTCGACTGACAGGGACGGATTTTGTTGTTTTATTATCTTTTTCAACTTTTTCTCCCTGTCTCGTTTTTGTATCGCTCAGAAAATAATCTAGTAGAACCTGGTCTAGCCTCGCTCTAGCTTTCCGCCACTGTGCTGGTTGGTCATATTTGATCACATGGTTCGGGCAATGCTTAAGCTTGCAGAAACAAAAAAGTAACGTAGAAGCAAAACTAAATCTGGCGACGTGCCCAAGGCCTTTGGATTCAATACAATGGCATCTTTCAGGAACATGGTTTTACCCCTTCAGACGTTTACCTTGTGCTCCTTTTTTGTCAGGCATTCCCACAGTGAACAGTCACGTGGTGCACTGATTTGGAAGCTTTGGAAGCCAGATGCCCTTCTTGTTACAACCATCCACATTATAGTATGTCAGATATAACCCTCTCACGTGGAAAGACAGGGTGAAGATTATATCTGACATTCCCTAGCTCACCCTGCATTGAAATAATAAGGTTTTGCAGCGTAGAAGGCCAAGCCCTGTAGCACTGTCAGTATTACAGTGTGACTCCTGTGCCAGTTCTGTGGCCTTTAGGAGAAAAACTGCTGATGACGCTCTTCCTTTGTGCAGCCTGTGGCCTGGTTTGGTCACTGCTGTTTAATGTGCACCAGCTCTGACTGCACTCTCATCACAAGAACATGAATACATAAGAATAATGGGGAAAAGTGATATTATTTTAGTTTTTAAAGGAAGCTCAAATGTGAAAATAATTAACAAAAGCTGTTTTATACAGTACTACAGGAAGTAGAAAAAAAGTTGGAATTCATTGATAATCATTTATAATACAAGTTATGCAATGATATATTCTTAAAGGCTTATAATTAGTGACTTAAATTCTAGTTAAGCAAAAGCAAAGGCAGTGTTATCTGCTGTATTTCAGAATCATTGAGCTAGAACTAGCATTAAAGGTGCACAATGTAACTTTTTAAGTGAAAAATCTTGATATTACTGCGTATTTGACCTTTTAGGGATCCAGTGGCTGTATGGGTGCAGCACTGCGGCATGGTAGCCTGGCATCACCAGCCTGACTCCATGAGATACATTGGAAGACAGTCTGGGATTGCGCTGTTGGCTGGCTTTCAATTTCGAGACCAGAGGCAGAACCAACAAACCCATCGTAAACCATCAGAGAAACATGAATGTGAGGTAAACGCAGTAGGAAGAGTGGCGAAAACATCCTGTTTTAAAAGAAAAGCCTTCAGAGCAGCCAGTTGATGTGGGAAGTTCAGCTCCTTCAAAAGATAAGTCAGTGCTAAAACATTGACGCATCGCTAACTCCCGCCTCCCGTGCTGTGATTGGTCTGATAACGTTCTTGCCAGCGTTCTCGCCAACCAACGCCGCAATCCCAGACTGTTGTCCAGACACTCTCACATCACTCCCATCCTCTCGTCCCTGCACTGGCTCCTGGTCCGCTTTCACATTGATTTAAAAATATTAATGTTTGTTTTTAAAGCACTCCACGGCCTGGCTCCTTTGTATTTGACAGAGATTTTAACTGTACATCGCCGCAGCAGAGCTCTCCGGTCCTCTGATCAAATGGTTTTGGATGTGCCCAGGTCCCGGTGCAAACAGTGGGGTGATCATTCGTTTGCTGTTGCCAACCCTAAACTGTGGAACCTACCCCTCAGTCTGTTCTCACTGACCTGGTTAAAGACTCATCTGTTCAGACTGGCTTTTAACATAGAGGGCTAGGACTATACCTCCTTTTCGGGTTATAGAAATGTCTGTGTTTTAATTGTTTATTTTTTTATCTTTCTGTGAAGCACTTTGGTCTTCTTGTGAAAGTGCTATACAAGTAAATTTTGATTGATTGATTGATGAGGCTAGCAGCATGGCACCTTTGCTTACCAGAAACCCCAAAAACAACTTATCCTGGAGCGTCATAGAGGCCGCTGTGATGGAAAGTAAGGGTGCCATGCTGCACACATACAGACACTGGGTCACTCAAATATCTAAGATCAACATTTAGTTATTTTTCCACATACAAAGTTACATAGTACACCTTTAATGACATAAATTTAACACCATAATTATCTGTACCTGATCCGTCAGGGATGGAGCGGACGAAGGTGGGCAGCATCTTGACGGTGGCCGTGGGGTTCGTGTCGCGGCTGAGTCCGTTCTCCATCTCCCTCCGGAAACGGGTCATGAGGTCCCTCAGCGTCTCATCAGAGAAACGCATGGAGTACAGGTACTTGTCAATCTGCAACACAGCACAGAACACAGCTGTCAGACTCATTTGGATAAAAGACTCACAAAGGTCAATTAGTACAAAAATGCATAGGGAATCTCCAGGCTAAATTACAGTAGGACTAAGTTTAGAAGTTACGCCACAAGATATTTTAATTTAAGCTCCATACATACAGAATTTCAATAGTTTCTTGCAATATTACGTCTCCTGGTGTGATAGGAGTTTTTGGGGATATATTCTTCATTCCTAGTTTGAAAAATGTACAAATTATATACAGAATATGAAACAAAAAGCAATTTCCTCGTGGGACAATGAGTCATCATGAGTAAATTGGACTTTGACTTCATTTCAACAGCAAATAAAGGTGTATCGATCAGCTTCAAATCTACTTCTAATCTAGAAGCAGCCAGTGATTTGGACCTCTACCAAGGCACTGGTCACGGTCACTGCACTGCTCTGGATTCAAACTTAGTTCAAGGTCAATACTCTTTTTATTTGGCAAGTTAATCCTTGTTACGTCAATTAATTTTCATATCAGGATTTACAGTATAGGCGTAGGCTCTCAATTGCCCAGGAATGAGCCGTTGTAATACATATTTATTGAACTGGGTTGATTGAGTTGAGGATGTTTCGCTTCTCTCTTCAGAAGCTTCCTGTCACTCTTGTAGATAAAATGTAAGACTTACATTCTAAAAACTTTATCTTTTACTTGGAAACAATGGGCCTCATTCACGAAACAAACTTGCGCACAAATTTGTTCTTAAGGCCGACTTAGGAACATTTTTGGCATTCACAAAATTTGTTCTTAGCTGAAAGAGTTCTTCTGGAAGAACAAATCCTAAGAACAGTCAGGAGGACTCTTAAGCACAAAAAAATCAGCAATTTTAGAATATTATCACAGTCAAAATGGACCCAAAAATAAAAATTCTTTCACAGCATGAGGAACATTTTTCTAAAAATTATTTAACTTAAAAATATATTTTTTGAGAGACTGAAATGAAATGGAAATGGTATAGAGCTATAAAGATAGTTAGTGTAGACTTTCACAGCTGAGGGCTGTAGCTTGTTAGTTGCTGCTCTGAGTCACACCTGTCGTAATCAGAGGACAGATCAGGAGTACTGGCCTCATGCTCTTGTCATGCCCATATATGGAAGTTTAGAGGGTGTGTCTTTGTATTTCCATAGTCAATATGATGTAAATGTCCCGATAATGAGGGGAGTGGTGTTCTTAGTTTCACCTTCATGAATTTGGGGCATCTCTCTTTAAGAACAGTTTTGTCTTCTTAAGAACGCTTTGTGAATCAGAGTTTTTCTTAAGTTTCTCCTAAGTTGTACTTAAGAACTTTGTCTTAAGAAAATATTCATGAATGAGGC
>OMNZ01027744.1:5893-17718 GCA_900303255.1 Lesueurigobius sanzi | reverse complement strand
AAAACATCCGCTGAAAAATGCGGAAGAAAACAACAACAGCGATCGCTCCTGTTGATTATTGAAATACTAACTATTTTAATAATTGATGAATCGTTTCTGGTACATACAGATTCAGAGACTTACAGTACATCAACATTTTGTACATACAGTAGCTTTCAAATGAGGAATGGCATGCTAACTGACGTCTACAGATGCCAGCTTCCTCCATGTATTACATACCTGGGAAGACAGTCTCGGACCCCGCGATTGGGGCAGCAGTTCAAATCGAGGCGAGACTAATAAGCCCAGGATGTGATGTGAATGCACAGCGGCCAGGCAGCGAAGACGTATTATTTTTATTTTTTTAAGAATAGCCTCAGTCAGTTTTTCAATTCCAGCTCATTTAAAACAGCAGTGGTAAAACTTTGCTCCGTTGCGGCCGCCATCTTGATTTTTGTGGTTCGTTTCGACCGGGCCCATTATGGGAAATTCTGGAACTGAAAATGACGTAACACAAACTCCTGCGCTGTGTGATAGGTCAGACTGGATTGGCCGGGGGATTTCGGCAGAGTACCAGACTGTCTTCCCAGGTATGTACTACATGGAGGATGCCAGGCTGGCGTGCCAGGCTAACAAACGCCGTCACTTCATGTGGTAAAAGGTTTATTAAAAAATCTATTTCCACGCACCTTTTACAGACAAACAATTAATCGATCACCAAATCAATCATTTATTGCAGGCCTACTTTGTGTATAAGTATAAGTTTAATTTGTTTTTACATTGACACTTTTGTCAGAAGTCAAGAACAAGCACTTGACTGAGCAGGGTACCATTATTTAAAAAAAAATCCCGATACCATTACTTTAACGATACATGGTTTATGATACCGGTACGGGAACAATACTTTTTCGATACCTATACTAAATTATTGGTGATCTAGAACATTGGTTCTCAAACAGTGGGTCGGGACCCAAAGGTGGGTCGCGTGAGATTGTTTATGGGTCGCTGTGAAATTGCATAATTAAAAGCAGCATCTGGACACAACTCGTCTCATTAATGACAAAGAAAACTGCTGCTGTGTTCTCCACACAGAGACTCTCTTTATACCGTGCCCATGTGCTATTGCACACATTTAATCTACAGACTGTTCACACGTTTATTCGTAATGAAATGCATCTACGCGCTGTAACCGCGACCCATGTGTGCTCTCCCTCTCCCTCGCTCGCCCACTTGTGCGTCTCAGTGCTCCTTGGTGGAGTCTTCGCGTTCGCGATGATTAAAGGTGTGGCGTTTGTGAACACTTTTGCCGTTGTGTCTCATTGGTCAGTGACTGTATTAAACCTTTCTGTGGCCTGTTGTTTTCGAACCGATCAAATGCTAACTTTAGCTTGACTTTTAGCGCTGATGCTCCAGTCTAAACGGCTGTCAGAGTTCAGTCGCTTTTCTCTTTGCATATTGGAGATAATTCCCCGCTGCATCTGTGAGCTGCTTCTGTCTGAAGAGCAGAACTGTCCACATTGTAACAGGCTAATGCTTTTGATCTAAATGATCCAAAAACACTGACACTGAATACAAAAAGGGCCTGTTTAATTACATTATAATTATTTGTAGTAGGCCTTACTCAAAGGGGAGGGGAGGCGGGTCGTGAGAAATCACCAATGAAAAAAAGTGGGTCGCCTGAAAAAAAGTTTGAGAACCCCTGATCTAGAACAGTGGTTCCCAACCTGGGGGGGCGCCTGGAACTGCAGGGGGGCCAGAGCTTTGTCTGGTCAGAGGGTTAGTCCATAAGAGATATTATTTGAGTAAATTAAATACAAAAAAAATGACCAAACATGACTAAGAAAGGACTGCATGTGCAGAGAACACTCCAAATTCTGTTTATTGGTTTAAAATAATTCCTATTTGGACACATTTTTTACATTGTAATGTATTCAGGTCAGGAAGCCTGCGGTTTTGGTATATAGGGGCCCCGCCTGAATCCAGCCTGAACAGGGGGTGCTTCTAGGAGAAAAGGCTGGGAACCACTGATCTAGAACAGTGTTTCCCAACCAGGGGTACAGGGAAAATAAGATTATTATGATCAAAGAAAAGGCATTTAGCTGTCTTTTACTTAATAAATTGGAGTTTTTGTAATTCGCTTTCTAACTAATCAACAAAACCATCGAAGCAGGGGGTACTCGGAGTATAAATGAAAGGCCCAAGGGGTGCGTGGGACGAAAAAGGTTGGGAACCACTGATCAAGAACCATAAAACAAAACAATAATGGTAATTTATTCCATAAAAGATTTGAGCTGAAACAACCAAGCAACTTTCTTTTGTTCTTAGGACCCACCAGGCATCAAAACGTGCTCTAACGGAAAATATTTATTCATATTTATTAGTTTTATCCTGATGCCATTAGTATTTTTTTTTCTTTTACTATACTGGTATAGTAGTACCCAGCCCTACACTTGAGTAAATGTGACTGACTACAACCAGCCTCTGTTAGCGCTTACATCAAACGCTCTCTTCACATGGGCGCGGCTATAGTATCCAGTACCATACTGTACCTCCGCATTTCCTTTGCCATCAGTGGGGGCTAAAATGCTGATTTAATAACAGCCTCTCAACATCCAGCGACGTCAGTGTCTGCTGCGGCTAATCTCCATCGCATACGTCCACCCTTGGTATTGTTCTGCATCACCATAATGAGTGCGTTGGGGGGGAGTGTGCATTCCTATAGCTATATCAGGTTTAAGCTCCATAATGTTCCCCCAGAGTCACACTTGGTCTCCTCTTTTAAAGCCTCGACACCACTTCAAGCATATTGGGGCTGTTTCCTGCCCTTGTTATGGTCACTGTAACGGCTCTAATCGTGATACAGATGCCATTAGGATATTCCCAGAGGTGAGCACAGAGACTTGACAATATGGGACATATTTAGAGGCAAAATGGAACAGGATTGATTCTTCTTTGGGGCCATTAGAGCTCGCAGTAAGACGTCCAAGAAGGAGGGATCTTTAGGGTTCATATGAACAATAGCCAACTAGCCAGATGTACTGTATATTGTACTGTATATGACATAAATGGCTAATTTGACTCATTTTAATGTAACGTTATACATAATGTCATTGCAATTATACAACAGAATATGTTAAATCTGTGTTGGGCTGTATATTCATCTGCTGTCTATACATTTTCTTTTTCAATCGGAAGGGGTTCTGGCAATTGTAGCTTAGGCTGCCTTAGGAGCAATGACGCTGGGGGAAGTACGGCACACTGAGCCCCATCCTCTTGTCCTTCTTATTGTATATGTATATATTTAACCTTTAATCTGTTTATTGTTATTCATATCGTTTGTGTCGCCCCCCCCCCTCCTGCCGCTAACCGTGGACTGAAGAATGGATGGATTTTACGTTGTTTGGACAAAAAAAAATTGATTGGTAAAAAATAATTGCAAAATTTCCCATTTTTTATGCTTTCATATAAAAAAAACAACAGACATTTTATGTTTAAAAAATGGCCAAAATGGCCTTTATTTTTGGCAACAAAATCTAAATAATGGATAGAGCCAGATTTAAATTTGTTGATATATTTGTTGCAACAATTTTGTTAGTTTTTTAATAAAATCTGTAAAGATTCTAATTTCTCCTTGTTTTTTGGAGTTCAAAATTCCATAAATCAGAAAATATTGAAAACCAGTCAGAACAAACTTTCAACATATTGTTATAAGACTGTAAAGTTTGCAGTCGGTAGAAGCTACTTTTCAATTTGAATTTATTTAGTAAAGCCCAAATCACAACAAAGTCGCCTCGTGGGGCTTCACATGAAAAAGAAAGACAGTTAATAGTGCTGAGGCATTCCCTGTCCTTAGACCCTCTTTCCCGGAAAGGAAAAACTCCAAAAACCCATTGGGACAAGTGAAGAAACCTCGGGGAGTTCCACATGAAGAGGGGGGGGTATTCACAGCGACGCCTCCCATGATCCTTCAATGATGGCCCTTCCTTAGTGATGATGTGTTGTTCCAATCGTAGTTCACTGTCGCGGGCACCTGGGAACAATGACACTCCCCGAGGGCGTGGGACAAGAAACCACATGTGGATAGCAATGAACGTACATCAGGTGAGCTAAAGAGTAGGCTGATACGGCCATTGGGCCGTTGTCCCATTAGGGATAGGCAGGATTTTTAATTATTAACATGACGCTCATATGTAGACCTAGGTAATTCAGCGCACAATTTTGCAATATTAGTTTTGTGGTTGAAAGGTTTTGAAAAAGCCATCCCTGACTTTTTGACACAATTGTGAGAAAATGATCTCACCTTTGTCCATTATTATTAACAAAGAAGGTGCAGCTATATTTATTATTTTTTTCTTTTGAACAGGCGCAGTAATTAGGCCAACTGAGATATCACCCATCAGCCAGGTCAACACCCTCTGCATCTGCTTTGTACAGTTAGAATACAATAGGGTTTAGTTTCCAAATAATTTGATGCTCACAGGGTTTTTCTCAACATTTTATATTTCGTATTAGAATATTATACATTACGCGTCAAGGCAATGTGCACAAAAAAAATACACTGATTGCTAATTTTGCTGTAACCAATGTATCTCGTTGAACATCTCAAAGATGATTTCAATAAACAACCAGCAAATGTACAAATGGCCAAATTTGCTTTTACTTTCAGCAACAAAATCTAATTTATGGATATTTTATTTATTTGAGCAGTAAACATTATGCTCAAAAGGAGTAGGCTGAAGCAAAAGAGCTTATAAGCAGAGCCAGGTTTAAATGTATCGTTTTATTTCGTTGATATATGAGTTACAAAGATTTGTTCAGAGGGACTTTGGATATTTCATTTAGCTTTTGAAGAAACTAGCTACTGTATTTTCTGGACTATAAGTCGCACTGGAGTATAAGTCGCCCCAGCCAAAAAAAATGCATAATGAAGAAGAACAAAACATAGAAATGTATTTTACAAAATCCTAAACCAAAAACTGACATTTCATCTTGAAAGGCAAGTTATAATAATAACAATAGAATAGAGAACAACAGGCTGAATAGGTGTCTGGCTGTGCTTCGCAACCAAAATTGCATTTAGTCCCTATGCTCCTCAAATTTTCACCCTGATGCAATTCATAGACTGTCACACTTAATGTCAATAAAATATAGCCAACTTTGCCCTACAAAGATAAAGAAATAATATGTTTTGTTGGTTCAGCTTATTTTGTCTTGGATTGAACAGACGGCTTTATTCAAATAAAGTGCAACAGAAACAGCCTAAAAGCAGCAAAATGTTTGTTAATATCATTATTAGCTATGAATCAACATTGTCAGGTTCTGCATTTGGAATCAGGTTGATCCAGTAATTAGTCCAGGTGAATGTGTATATAAAGAGAGTAAACAAATCTGAAAATGTGAGTTTTGTCTGCTGTGTCTCCCCTTAAACAAACCCTGTGCTTCTGTGGTGAACGTTTCCTGGCTGCGATGTAAAGAGGCTGATAGTGGGTTTGTTCTGGGGGGAAACTTCCAGTTGCTTCTGACGATTATCTGCCCATTTACTCACTTAGATGGAAACAGTGTGGGCATTATTTCCACCAGTGTGGCTAATAAGATGCATTAAAAGCCAACGATGGTTAGAACAAGGAAGTGGTGGTTTTGCATCCGCTATTATTACTCCCAGTCTTTACAAGTCAAAAGAGGACTATAGGCTGCACTGCCTGACATTATAATTGTGTTGTGGGAATAAGTCTCGGCTGCAAAGGCTTCAGTGAGAAGTGAAGAAACTCTTATGAGTAACTTTTTCTAAAGTGCAAAGTAGGCTGCACTCAAAAGATGGGCTTTGTATAAACAATGAATTCCAACAATAAAGGTATAAAATGTCTTGTTGCTTCAAGGTCTCAAGTCTTGGTAATTATATGGCTGGAACTCAACTTATTGTGGATGCACGTATTATTTATATTATATTTATTACATCTATTTATGTAGTTAGACTTATTATGGAGCTGGCCATTTCAAGCTAAAGGTTTGGATTATACAGTTGCCATCAAAACAGAATATGCTCCTAATGACCAGCTAGACACTACATTATATTTTTGCAATAATCAAAGAATGGATTTGGATTAGGACGAGGGCGGCACGATTTTGACAAAAAAAAATCGCAATTGTGATTGCGATTCAGTTTGCAATTTCACTATTATACAGTTGTGGCCAAAGGTTTACATACCCATTTAAGTTTACATATCCTTTTAAATCTTTTTGGCCATTTTTCATATGAATGATAACACAAAAGTCTTAGTCCACTCATGGTTAGTGTTTGTGCGAAGCCATTTATTGGCAAAGAACTTTACTCTTTTGAAATCATAATGAAACAGAAACTACTCAAATGTCCCTGATCTAACGTTTACATGACGTTCAACAACTGCCAGGAAAACTGTTCAGGAGCAAAGAAAAACTCACTTCAGCTGAAATACAGGACTCTGACAAAATTGGACTCTCTGAAAGAATTATATTTGTTTCAAGATGCACAATATGATTTTTGATCAGGGACATTTGACTCTTAAGTAAAAGTATCTACAGACCAGAGGTTGCATTAACTCAAAATTAAATTGTCAATGACAGTTCTGACAGAACATTTTGAAGGCTGTCCTTCATTTTGAAGGATTGAAAATCAAGCCCTCATCATCTTTTGAGAGTTTTACACATGTTTTAACACAATGTTTTCAAATTCATGTTCCATGATACTGCTCACAAATTATATTTAGATTAGCATCCATTTCTCCTGTAATCTTTGTTTTCTTACGGACACAATAGGTATATAATGAGAGATTAATTAATGAAGGATAAAAATAGCTCACAACAGATTTTTTACAACTCTGTCCTTCAAAATGACTGCGAAAAAATATCCCTAGCGAAACCACTGCTACAGACTATTTCCAGTCTTTTAGGTTTGTTCAGAGGTATTTTTCAATATTTAATTCCTAGTTCATTCAAAAACTAACCAAGATCTATCCAAAATCTCCTCTGAACAAATCTTTATTATCAACATATCAACAAAATAAAACCACATGTTTAAATTTGGATTTAACCACTATTCAGATTTCAGATTTTGTCTCGAAAATATAGGCAATTGGCTAAGGAAGTGTCAGAATTGGAAGTTATGATATCGAATCTAACATCCCTAAAATGAGCCATATCAAAAATCTATAAATGCATGAGAGCGTTTCAGGATTCATCTTTCAATATATTGAGGAACGTCTCGCAAAAGGACTTTAATACTGATCTTAGTGACCAGCAATGGGATAATATTTGTAAAAATATATATTTTTTTAATGTCATGCAACAAAGTAATTGCGCAGAATTGTAAATTCATGTACAGAGTATATCTAACTCCACTTCGGCTGAACAGAATGTATCCTAATCTATCCCCAAATTCTAATAGATGCAGAACACAAATAGGATCTCTCTATCACATGCAAGCATTTAACCATATTTTGGAACTCTGTGCATGATTTTATGGTCAGAACAACTAAAAGACCCCTTGGTACAGAATTGGAAATTAAAGGAAACAATCCTGGGTTACAAAAACAATGGGGTATAATCTCATACAGTATAGCTAAAAAATCCATTCTTTTATGTTGGAACAAAGAAAAACCACCAACATCCATTATGTTCCAACAAATTTTGCAAGATACTCTATATTCAGAGTACCAAACATATTCGTTGAAAAACAGGCTAGATCTTTTTAAGGATCTGTGGGGAAATATTGCCAAACTCTGACTCCGCTATTTTGATTGTTGAATCAGACTCCAGACAAGAGGATATTCAAAAGTAAAATCATAATAACAAAACAACAGGAAGCATGAGCATCAGCTGTTAGTCTTATATGCTCCAGTCTAACAAGATAAAACTTTAAAATTGAGACCACACCTGCACTGTCTCGAAACACGAATAATGGCAGCCAGGAAGTTCCCACATACAATAAACCAAATGTACTATCTTCTATTTCTTTTCTCCTCCTCAGCTTCTCCATCAAATGACCCATGCAAATATAACATGAATTCTTATCTCCCTCAAAAGCCCTGGGTCGGACACATGCATAATGTATGGTCGAAGTAGCGACAGTAGTACGGCTGCAGTGCGCTGTTCCCATACACTCTCAGAGCGGAGGACGCTATTTGGGTGAAATTATGAGACTATTGATTGCAAAGAGAGCCGTTTTAGAGCGAGCAGTGGAGCAGAGCACGCGGGGAAGAGACAAGAGGACTCCTGCTTTATTAGCTCCTTCCACTGTGTGTTAGCCAGCCCAGCCGTCCTTAACTAATGGCCCTAAAAGACTCATTCATACATGTCAGCAGCAGCGGCGGGACCAGGAGGATGTGGGGAAAGCAGGCTCCATTTTACCCACGTGATCGTAGGGGTTGTAAAAATATGCGAAGACCGTTGTAGACTTATATATATATGTGTGTGTAGAGATATCGATCAGTGGGGGAGGTGAGGACAGTGATGAACAATGGTAGCTCAAAATGCCTGCGCTCTCCTCTTGGTTTTGATATTACATGGCCATGTTATAACCGAGAGGGCATGAGGGGGCGACTGGCTATTCCTTTACTAACTAGTTTGAACGCTGAGTGCCAGTGCTAGCCCTTACAACACTAATTATCTCGGATACCTGAGCAAAGGGAAAGATTCCTCTGATTTTATGGTGAAACACTGCAGGTGAATAGGGGAAAAAACACTGCAGGTGAATAGGGGAAAAAACACTGCAGGTGAATAGGGAAAAAGTTTAAATTGAGTGATATCCATTTGAAACTTTGTAAGTGTATTTCTGACACGGATATGAGAAGAAAATGTATTGCAAGTTTTCTGTCATTTCATGTTTTCATATATCAACTGAGTTAATGAGGCATTTTATGTGTTAAAATGGCCAAGATTGCTTATAATTTTGATGAGAAATAAAGAAATAATGGATAGAGTTTGGTCAAAATGAGTGGTTTTATTTAGTTGATGTATTAGTTACAAACATTTGTTCAGAGGATTTTGGATATCTTGTTTAGTTTTGCTGTTTAGTTTAGTTGCTGGCCTGGGAACGCCTTGGGACCCACCAGGAAGAGCTGGAGGAGGTGTGCGGGGATCGGGAAGTCTGGGCATCTCTGCTCAGACTGTTGCCTCTGCGACCCGGCCCCGGATAAAGCAGAAGAAAATGGATGGATGTTTAGTTTTGAATAAGCATTTTATTAGTGAATAAATCTAAAAAATGTAACATTTTGCTTTGTTTTTTGGGGTTCTGTAAATCCGAGCTAATGATAGAAAATCCCCCTGAACAAACCTTCAAAGTATTGGTAAGTCCAAGTCTGTACAGTTTGGAATCAGTAGGAGCTACTAAATTTGAGATGTTGTCTCCAGAATGTGAGAAAAATTTGAGGGAATGGTCTTTTATACAGTTGTGCTGAAAAGTTTCCATACCCTGGCAGAATGTCAGTATGTTGAAACTGTATTTCATAGAATATGAATATATTACACAACACAAAAACCTTTATTTCACTCATGGTTAGTGGTTGCATGAAGCCAATTTATTGTTTACGCTTTTCAACGTCCCTGATCAGAAGTTTACATTGTGCATCTTGAAACAAACATCAATTTTGTCAGAGAGTCCTGTATTTCAGCTGAAGTGAGTTTTTCTTTGCTCCTGGACAATTTTCCAGGCAGCTGTTGGTCATGTACGGCACGTAGCACAGTGGTTAGCGCTTGCACTTCACAGCGAGAAGGTCCCGGGTTCGATCCCGGGCCAGGACAGGGCCTTTCTGTGTGGAGTTTGCATGTTTCTCCCCGTGTCTGGATGGGTTCCCTCTGGGTGCTCCGGTTTCCCCCATCAACCCAAAACATGCACATTAGGTTAAACCTCCCGCCAGGTGATTCTGACCATGAGCCTGGCTCCACAACTGGAGATGGGGCCCCGGGCGCTGCACTGCGGTCACCCACTGCTCCTTGAGAGGTTGCCCCAGCGGCATCGAAGGATGGGTTAATCCAGAGGAGCATTCAGTGTAAATATACGCACATCACCAGGTGCAGGATACGGGGACAATAAAGAGCCTCTTTTTTCTCTTTTAAAACGTTAGATCAGGGACATTTGAGTAGTTTCTGTTTCATTATGATTTCAAAAGAGTAAACTCAATTCTTTGACAATAAATGGCTTCGCACAACCACTAACCAAGAGTGTATCTATTTTTTTTTTTTAAATGGCCAAAAGAAAAGGGTATGTAAACTTATGAGCACAACTGAAGTTCTATGGAGAAAGTGCAATAATTACACTCCTTTTTCTTAAATTTAAGTAATTTAATTGTTTCCAGGAGAAAGTTTATATGGTATGTGACCAAACTGAACTGAAAAATCTGAAAATTGTCTCCCTTTAAGGATGTCAACCTGGGAATTTAATTTGAGGGGTTCATTCATTTGTGAATGGAGTTATGATTTAAACATAAAGGTTGTGATAGATTATTCAAAATAGCCACGTTTTTCTTTCATTACTATTCAACCTGCTTTGGTACCATCTACCTGAGAAAAAACCAATACAAATCCAGCTGAAAGAACAATTGCTGCATTATTTTCTTATTACATAAACTGCATTTGAAGCTGGTGGAATTCTCTTCAAAACTGGACAGTGTTATGTTACCAGCAGAGTGAGCATCTCTCTCCTCTCCCTCCGAGTGTCTGACCCTGGTAAGTTTTACTGCCGCCTCACTCTCGCCTTCATTTACTAAAGCCGCCATCTTTCCCTGGTTTCTTAAGAAGCCATTATGATTCATTTGTGCCTGGGGACATCATCTGTCTCGTCTCTCTCTCTCTCGCGCTGTGCTCACCTCCACTTCGTCGGCTCCTTTATCCCTCCTCCTTTACACTTGTAACTTCACAAAAGCTTTTTTCTTATTGGATCTAATCTCTCCTTTTGTCACAGACGCACAATGCAGCGGCACGCCTCTAGCTCCGCGGAATCCCAGCGAGGAACTGATGAAGATCTCACACGCAGCAGATGTCTTCAGAATGGGCTGTTATAAAACCAAAATGATGGTGTTACAGTAAATGTTGCATAAGATTAAAGCCATTTGGAAATCGTTAGTGTACAGCAAGTTTCATCTGCATTGTGGGTTAGGGCTGCGCAATATACTGTATATCAGGGTAATACCAGGTAATTACAGTAATAGGAGTGTCAATATCTTGGTATTACATGGAATGTTTAGAGCAATTACCTTGTTAATACACAGTATGTAGTGGTCAGTAATCTAAAGTGTTACCAAAAAGTAATTTCAGATTTTCCTTTTAATCGCATGGACAATGATCCAAGTTTAACCAATCTGATGCAACCTTCAATACCCAGCACCGAAAGTGCTCTTTTACCATTGGCATTCCCCTTCGCCCACTCGTTCTCAGGCTCTCGGGTAAACAACAGGTCATTGGGCCATATGTCCCTCTGATGAACAGGAATAACTTGACGTGTAGCATGCAGCTCCAAAGTCGACCTGGGCCCAGTTCATGCAGGCTCTAGGCTGATTATAACTTGACTTATAACTTCAACTTCACGTTGACTTGATGTGGTACATGGAGACCATGTTTAGGTCTAGGCATGCAGTCCTATATTGTGGATAAATTACAAAAGACAGGCCCTTTCCGAAACTGCTTCCTCCTCCCTTTTTCTAAGCACTAACACTGGATTTGTGTGTGCTCGCGAAGGGAAGGTCTGTCCGAAACAGACCAAGCAGTGAGGACAAGCCCCACATGCAACACGCATCAAACAACTTCAGTTCCACTTCATGTAGAAAGTTCAAATTTTAACGGATATACCAATGGTCCCCAACCTTTTTTACTCCACG
>OMNZ01027737.1:43325-61883 GCA_900303255.1 Lesueurigobius sanzi | reverse complement strand
ACATGGCTAATCTTCGTGTCCAAACATTTGGTAGAGCGTAGGGATGACGGAGGAAGTGAAATAACAATAAATTATGATATGTTTGACAATGAAATGAGGTTGCAATGGTTTGGCCTGTAAAAAAAACATATTTTTTTTTAAAACATATTTTCCCGCAAAAAGGCCTTGTTCCTCCCTGTGGTGTAGAAATGGATAATTCCACATCAGCTGTCACTAATTTGCAACTTTGGAATATTTTGCTGCATAAAACACGTATGTCAGTAGCTGTATCTAAAAGCGCAGAGCCATTTTTGGGGGCTATAGGGCTTAAGAGGTTAAACTGTAAATATTAACCATAAATGACACTAGATCACATAGATGATGTTGGAAAAATATATTGTATGCATTTCAGGACATAGAGTTAATAGAGGGCTATACTTCACGCACAGTGGGTTTTATACACAAGACCCCATTGAGACAGGACGATCCGCTATTTGCAAAGAATACTGCGCTGCCTAAATAATTGCGATTAATTATGCAGGCATAAGAATGCAAACAACGCACAACAATACGGTGTCATTAACAGAACGTCCTATTTTAAACCCGGCCAAACAAACAGCGTTCTCCTGCAAACTCCTAATTACACTGGGGATGAGGCTGTGAGTTTTATAGGTGTTTAAGGACTAGTATTTCCGTGCTGTTCGGCATCACGCTGCGATCCTGCCATCCAGATGACGACTGAGACCGGGGAGAGGGCAGTCATTTGTGAGCCACAGCAACACATTTTCCTTGTTACCACCAGAAAAGGCTTCAAAAACACCAGGTGGAAGTTTGTGGCTTGACTCGTAACTTTTTCCATTAGCCTTAGTGATTTGTACCGACATTTAGCACTAATAGGCCATTAGGTTAAGGAGCAGAAGGACAAACTAAAGGGAGAGCAGTTTTCCTCAATGCGGTATCTTCCACACTAGGCAAGACAAGACAATCATGGGCCAACTCTGAGGGCTGAACTTATGTGATTTTACAAGTTGTACATTGTTTAATTGTGTGTGTAGCTTGGGGACAACTCTTAAAATTATTATGACCAAATAACATCACATTTTGCCGGCTTTTCTGAAAAGATAAACATTCTTATACTTCACTGGGACAGAGGAGACATTTAACTTTGGGCTAGGCTTTGTTTCATGGGACGATAGGCCAATAGTAACTTCTGCAATATGACATTTTGGCTGGAAATTTACCATATTGTTTGCTGCCTCCATCTCAGTTTTTCACTTACTTTTGCCTTTTCCATTTGCAAAGTAACCCTTCTTGACTCTACTTGGTTCGAGGTGAAGGAGAAAATGAGTTGGGACCATGGGACTAGTGGATAAAACCTAATTTGAAGCACACTTTCCTTGCACCCATCTCAATTAGGCTGACACCCCTGAACTACTAGAGTCCCATTAAGTATCAGGTCGTGATATCTACTGTATGTCGTGGCTATGGACATGTTTCTTGACTGCGTTCCCGACAGCCGCCTTCGCACTTCTCACTCAGAAAAGCAGCTCGCTCCTCAGTTTCACACTTCCACCCTGTGCCTCTCAGTGTGAGCTCTATTCAAAATTAGCACGTTTGTTAGTTGTTAAAAAGATTTTGTTTGCTGTCTGTGATGAGAGACCATTACAACACAACAGTTATGGAATCAGATTAGATAATAAAGCCAGTTTTCATATGACTTTCTTGGAGGTCATTACTCTGATAACATCAGCTGGGAAGGCTAGCAGGTTGATGTTCCTGCATGGTCTGAAACACAAAAGGTTGGGCTTTTTGACACATTCAAGCTGTATGTTGATTAAAAAAAAAAAAGACAGACATTGCACAAAGTTCGTGCAAAATGTGTAGTTTATTCTATTTTGGATTTTTTTCTGGAACTGTCAACGTTCTAAAACTAAAAACCTTTCTAGTAGCAATTATATGGCCATGGTACAGACAAAGATATTAATGAAAAGTATCTATTTTGACAAACTGAGATAAGTTGTGCTGTGAGAATACAGTTGTGCTCAAAAGTATACATACTCTGGCAGAATTTCAGGGTATGTAAACTCACGCATTTCATAGTATATGAATGACAACACAAAAACCTTTATGTCACTCATAGTTAGTAGTTGCCTGAAGCCATTTATTGTCAAAAAACATGTTTGTTTACGCTTTTCAATTAGAAACTATCCAAATGTCCCTGATCAAAAGTTTACATATTGCGTATCTTGAAACAAACATACGGGTTTTGTATTTCAGCTGAAGTGAGTTTTTCTTTGCTCCTGAACAATTTTCCTGGCAGTTGTTGAAGGTCATGTAAATGTTAGATCAGGGACATCTGAGTAGTTTCTCTTTCATTATGATTTCAAAAGAGTAAACTCAGTTCTTTGGCAATAAATGACCAAATAAGATTAAAATCTGGCTAAAATCCTGTAGTGTGTGTCCAGCTTTAATCTCATGGCTAAAAGTCTCCTCTCACTTTACGCCAATCAGGCCTGTGTTTTGAATCATGCGACAGATTCTCTGTGACTTTGTGAGACAGCTAACTTCTAACCGAGAAGACATAAAACGCTGTGCCCCTTTTTGTTTTATCTGGATGACACTAACCACAAACCAGGCCAAAGCATCTGCCTTCTGTCCGCTAAGAGGCAAATCCCACCATAGAATTGTGATCCGACCTCCACGTTAACGTTAAACCAGGCACTCTTTACAATATTGTGATGACATGAAAAACTCAGCAATGTTTCGCCTCTCCACAATAATCCTGACCAGAGCAGACTGTGAGGCAAAATCCTCAGCAAACACACAACACATAAGAGAGCTGCACTAAACTACTCGACTGCTGTCCCAACATTCATGAGCACTTCTGAGTATTTCGTTGCTGTGCGTACTGCGTTGCATAACTTGCTGACAAGGGTTACGCCGCAATGGGATCCCTTGAGTGGGAGGGCTATCGCATCTGAGTGCATAGGATATTTCATTGATGTATAACTGAGCAGACGGAGCAGGGGTATAAGCTTCTTAACTGTTGGCTGACTCAGGGGGGCACATGCAATTTCTCTTTCATTAAGAAAGAGGATTAAGAAAATAAAAAATGACCAAATATTAGCCTTAGAACTGGTGGCCGCATCCAAACAGATTTCTAGGGTTTCAGTAAAAGTTAAGCATCCGGTAAGTATGGATTTTACACTGCGTTGGAGTCAGCAATAGTGAATTAATGTGTTTATAGCAGTGGTTCTCTGCTTCTAAATTTTTGAGTCACGATTAGTGTGTGAGAAAATATTGCAATTTTACGATCAGGAATTAAGGAAGAAAATACAGAGAATTTCGCCAAATCTTATGAAAAGAACTGTCCAAACTTTCACTAAAAAGAAACAAGGCATCATATGTAACTTATACAGATTGAACATTCAATCTATGTAAAAAAAAAAAAAAAAAAAAAGATGAATAGCTGATTTCCATGCACTTCCATGATTTTAATTGGTATTTTACTGTGACAGAACAAATGCAGTGCTGCACTCAGTTCTTTTGGGACTCTTTCTTTGGCAATGATATGCAACTGTCAAGAAATAATGGATAAGATTTTCTCTCAGCGCATTGGATTATTTAACCTGTCGCTGACTTCATGTATTTTTGGTGTTTACAGTTTTTCCCTGTCGCTTTGGCACATTTCTCAGATCAGAACTGATGTTTCCAAAAGTACATTTCTCAAAATATTTTGTACAAACAGCAAAATACAATATAATAATTGCAGAATCACCTCACCTACTCAAAATGCTTAGTTCATGAATCAAAAGCAAGTATTTCTGTCAGTGAACATGTCAGAGCCTCAGAATACAGAGGTCTTTGAGCATTGTTTATGAACATGGTCATCAAAATAATTCACTATATTTTCAGAATATGCACTAAATCAGACTGAAGTGAGAAATATCACTTTACCATTGTTGGACATGACACTGTTGGTCTGTAGAAAATAAGAACTACAACATGACATCAGTGTTTGAATTGCTATTCAGACACTATTTATTACACTATTTATTATGTTACAGTCGTTTATAACAGAAAATGTGTATCCATTTTGCTTGCCACAATTCAATTCAATGAAGAAAGAACTACATATTTTGAGGGTCTATCTAATTAACTGAGAACCTGGATAATACACTTGCACAACATGACATAAACAACTGAAAGTGGAACCAAACAGCACAAAATTGCACCAAACCATTTGAAGGAAGTAATCTTCAAATGGTTTTGTGTAAAAAGCAACAAGATTTTAATATTTTCATTTGCCAAATTGACCAAAGGATTTGAAGATTGTACAGGTAGTTTTGAAAATATAATTTCTGATCGGAGAAATGTGCCAAAGTGACAGGGAAAACTGTAATGTTGAGCTCCTTTTGGACACATACAAACTGTTTACCTTGAGTCCTAAAATTATCACAATTAACCGGTAACATAGTAAAACCGTCCCCAGAGAGTTAATCTTGACATGCCTAATATCGTTCAGCTTAAATCTGATGCAAATAACGTAAAATACTGTAATCTGACAGATTATTATTGCTGTAAATATTGCATAAACATATAAAACTGACATCATGATCAAAAACATAATTTTAACAGACTCAGGTTGTGTTTTCATGCATTTTCAATAGATACAATATTGAAAAAGGTTCTCTGGGAAAGCATCACGACTAGGGCTAGAAAAAATAATTAAGGTACTACAGGTATTGAAAACTAATTGATACCGAAAAAATAGTTTTCTTTAGAGAGCAAATGTGTCTGCCTGGTGGGTCTTGAGACTGCACTAAAACTAAAGAAAGTGATGTTTCAGCTCAAATAAATGATAAAACACTAAGAGAAACAGTATTTTATTGAATAAATGACCATTATTTTTCTGTTTATGGTTCTACACAAAGCTTGAATATAAATTACTTGTTATTAGTCTTGTTTAGAGCAGTTTTGACTAGATTAGACATATCTGTCATCTACATTATTTGGTTTATTTCATGACGATTTTACTGATTCTAAGGTGATCTCGATTGAAATAGGATAAAACTGCCAAAAGGACAAGACCAATTGTCTTACCCCATTGGCAAGTAAATTTAAATAAATAAGGAAATAAGTAGAAATCTATTGAAACAAGTCAAAAACACTTTAGAGCCAGTGGTTAGAATTAGGTGAAATGAGCCACTAAATCTTAACTCGTCAAATTTATATAAATAAGATGAATTTCAGTTATTTAAACTTATCTTTTTTGTGTAGATGACAAATAATTTAGTTCAGGTATTGGGATCGTAAACCAAGTAATGTTAAAAATTAACAATACCCAGCCCTAATCACCCACAGAAAATGGTTCTGCAACCCACACACCAGTTGAACACTGGTTTATAGGGTATGCAGATTAAGTCACAGCATGGCAACAGAGGCCAAAAGAGTATTGAGATTTTTTATTTGTTTTGTCACTAGAATATTGAGATGTCTGTTAAGAATGAAAAGTAAACATTCTAGGTGATGTGTTGCTACTGTATGTCCAAAAAGTAACTAAACTGTCGCAAAATGCTGAAAAGTATACAAACATATCAATATCAGCTATCGGTTGTTTTATCCCCAGTGGGTTATTAAAATAAGCCTTTGTGAGAGGAGGACTTATTTAAATGTCATATTTGGTTAGCTGTTATCAAAGCAAAGCAGTAACATCACCACAGAGACGTGCTGGAGATGTCCCGCTCACAGCAAAGAGACAGGTCTGAGGACAGGCTGCTCGTACTGTGTTTTTTTTTACGTATTTCTCACCAATACAAAAAAAAAATGCTTATGTTTTATTATATTTTGGGGGAGAAATGTACAAAGTATGGCTTTAAGCTGACTGTCAAATACATTCAACTTCTAAATCCATCAACTGACCCTATCTTCTTTAGTTTTTCTACCCCAAGAGGTGCTATCGAATGAAGTATTCAAACACAGCTTTGCTAGTGCCAGCAGGTTGGTACGTAAATGCTGCTGTACAACAGCTGAGCCCTACTGTACCGACTAATCCAATTTCAGCACTACTGCCTATCCCCTCAGCAGTACTCATGGGTTTGTCAATGGAAGAAGTCGCCTGCACACAATGAGAGGAATTGTTTTCTGTTTTGTGGCCGTTGCGATGCTCGCGGCTGTGCAAGGTAAGATTGAGTAGTTGTCAGAACGGCAGCCTAAAAGTACCCACAGGAAGGATGGAGAGAGAATATAGCAAATCTGTTTGTTTCGTTATTTTTCTTGATTACTTTAAATATTTAAATAAAAGAACAGTAAAGATAAACTTCATTGTTTATTCAAAAGAATATAGGGAAATTTGATTGTGAGGTTTTGACTCTGTGACCTGTCTGGAGCAGTGGGTAGAGACAGTTCAAGGCCTAATACTTGGTGCATGATCAGGAATACATTGCTGGAAGATACAGTAGATCATTTTAAATTGAAAGCAATAACAATGAAACTAGACAATACTCTTTTGTGTCCCCTTTTGTTGTTTGTTTCTCCTGAGCTAGCAACAACTAACGAGATGATAGGGGATAAGGATGGTAAACCTCACTGAACTACAACTAACTTAGGGATTAGCCCGTTCAGCCCTGATCCTAAACAGAGGCACGGAAACGTGAAAATAAGTACATTTTCATTACTGAGGCTCATAGCATTTGTTTTTCCATATTTTATAACTTTGAATAAGGTATAATTTATTTGGGGAAACAACAAGTACAAGCAAGTCAGTCGTCTGAACTTACAGAACGCCTGGACTTCTTCTTCCTCTGCTGGGAAAGGATGTACAGTAGTTTAAATAAAGCTAAGACCAACGACCAGCAATTAGCAAGACACAATATTTACTAATTACTCATTCATGATTAAAACATTCAACTCCAGGTGTGTTTTTCATATGGAAACAGTATTATTTATTTAGTAATTTAGCTCTTTGTATTAATAGCGATAAAACCAGACGGTTGGTAGTTGCAGCCAGTTCATACAGTCGTTCTGTGAACGTACATCAGAGATGCTTTTTCCTCAGAGGATCAAAATGGTTTGATAAATGAAATAATATTTTGTTTGTAAGGAAGGGATGCATGCAGTGCATAAAAAAAATATCATGGACAAGCAGATCTGACTATTTTTTCCTGTAATTATGTTCAGAATAACTGGTTTAGATTCTCTACCAACTATTAACAGGATACAAATGAATTATTGTCTATACTCTTTACAAATATCGGCAACTGCTACCGTGTCAGATCAAACCAGACGAAGGGCTCAAGTCATCATCTATGCCAGGTTGTTTCAACACTCAAACAAGGATGTTGTTTGAGCAGCTTTATTATGTAAAAGATGGGTGGTATCAATAGCATCCTGCTGTTAAAAGATCATTAGTGGCTGATGAAGCCTCAGGTGAGTCCTCAATAAAACATCGCCTGGCTTTTGTGAATGTGCAGAAATGATTATGAGATTGTGAGAAGGGTAAATAAAACTACCCTTAAAAGAAACGACTTTGAATTTGCGTATATATTGTCATTAGTTTGATTGTTTGACTTTCAAGTGTTTTTGATACCTTTAACTGTCAGTAATACAAATATTTGTGTTGTTCATAGACTTGGTTCAAGAAATAAATCAGTAATAGAACTCCAGATGGAATAAAAATCATTGTCATACTCCAGCCGGGCAGTTTTGTTGGTGCCACTTCACAACTAAACACTGAGTATTAACAGTGTCCATCAGCTGGTTATGTAACAGTCTGAGGAGCAGCATTATCCAGTAGATAACAATTAGGTTCTTTAGTTAAGTTAAAGGAAATATGATACACTTTATGAGTTTTTAATCATGTGATAATGTCATTCATGTATTGGAGTCATCTCAAGAGCTCAAAAGGTTTATTTATATATTGGGTGAAATGTTACACAGTATGTCTTTAAATTACACCGAGCACCAACACATTGATGGCCTTAATATTTTAAATTGCCTATGTATAATACATTGTCTCTAAAATGGTACTGTGATATGTAAGGTGAGGAAGAGGAACAACCGGAACAGCTGATAGATGCAACAACGTTCGAAGATGAAGACTCTCTGGAGTGTTTCCGATGTGACCTGGGATTCTGGGACGCGTGTTACACCACCAAAACTAACTGCAGCCAATCGGAGCACTGCTACACCGGGCGAGGGAAGGCAGGTGCGGTGACCAGAACTCAGCTTCTACAGAGCTTCTGTTCAACTATTTATTCAACTATTTGATTTATGATTTACTACTGCATTGAAGTTTAGGCTTATCCTGGATCAGCCCTGGTCTAGGTAGTTAGTTCTGTTTAAAGCAGAGAATAATTAACAATACAAGTCTATTCAACAATGTATTTTAGGCTCAGGAGCTCCCATGAGACTGCCAATGTTTTTGCTAAATCTCAACTGTGTGAAACAAGTCTGTGCCATTTCCTTTTTCTGCTGAATACAAACTAAATTCCTCCCAGACTAATGTTTTATTTAAAGCCACTTAAAACTGCTATCTTCTCCTCTCCCCAGTGGACGTTCTTGATGTGAAAACTCTGGGTTGTGCCAAAGCCGATGAATGCAACGTGGCGACTACAGTGGAGCTCTTCACAAATAAAACCATCTTTGTAATGACCAAGCACTGTTGCAACACGCCCCTGTGCAACTCGGCGCAAAGACACCTGACAAATTCTCTACTGCGGGTCTTTTTGATGGTCTTAACTACATGGCAACTCAGTGGAGCCTCGGTGGGACCACAATGAACAGCTTGGGTTCATTTGTGCAGCTAGAACAAAGACTAGTATGAGCAGTGATACACAGAGCAGGAACACATCCAAATTTACAGACTCTTTGTTCAAAAATTGGAAAAATGTTCAAAGGATTGATATGAAAATGTATTTTATAACAGATTTATTATTGTGGTTGTGCTGTATAATGTATAGAATGTAACTGGTACATAAAAATGTGGAAAAGAACAAGTCAGAATGCCCTATTAAACAACTCAATAATTATTTTAACACTATCAAACTAAGGCTGAAGCCAGGGTCAGTGTGTTAGAGCATCTCGTTGGTTCAGCAGCTCTCCAGCAGAGGGCAGGAGCTCCTCTTTCATGAAACGCTGCACATCGAAACTTTTGTCATCCAAGTTCAGTTTTAGGAACATCTCCACAAGAGTTTTACACCTGCGCAGAAATGCTTGTGAGTGCATGTGTTGACTTACTAGGACACTTCTGTGGTGTTTTGTGGAGGAACCTGTTGGCCTTCTCGTCAGACAAAGCCATGTCAATGCGCTTGATGGGCCTGCCCGTCCTGTACAGCTCAGACACCTATCAAAACAAAAACCTGGCATGAAGCACAGCGCAATCTTCTCTGTCAGCGCATGTGTACAGTGGTGACATTATAATAACACAAGATGCTTTCTTTACCAAATCATACATAACAAGAAATAACAAGAATGTGAACCAATCTGCTGGTTTCACTTTTTCCAGTTGTGGGTGGAATTTTGAGGACTTCTGACCATTCAAAAGATATTTATATTTTGTTGTGAACTGTTAATTGCTGATTTTGCATCATTTGAGACCCATGGATTGGTATACGGCAGTGTTTACACCCACCTCTACGCCCCTCTGCACCAGGTTTGTGGGGAGCCCTGCCAATGTTGCGATGTTGGCAGCGTAACTGGACCTGCAGATCCCTTCCTTCAGTTGGTAGAGAAACACTAACTCGCTCCCGTCCAGCGCAGTCTCCAGAGTCTTAAACCCACACATACGCACGCACAATTACACTACCACACACTGCCTTCATAGCACAAAAACGTATAATGAGGTGCAGCATTTTTGTAGTGGCCTCTCTAAATTGGTCATTTGGTAGTTCTAGCTGTCACCAAAGCTCTTACATGAAATCATTAACTGTAATAATCACAGATACAGCCCAAGCAGCCTGGGGATATTTTTTTGCTGCATACCAAGAGAGAAAGCATCTCGGAGAAAGGCAGCAAACCCAGCTGCAGCAAACTGTGAAAGTTAGTGGCCAGCAGCACATGAGGAGTATCCACAGGAGCTTTCCGCAGCCAGAACAAGATGGATGCAGCCAGCAGGGACAGTCCATCCACCTGCAGCACAAAACACTACCTTAGTAAGGGAGTTTAAAGCAAAGCAGGGTGTATACTGTTAGATAAATTGACAACAAAGGAGCTAAAACGGTGGTTTTCAACTGGTGGGTCAGAGCCTACAAGGGCTCATAGTATCCATAGTAGACCATTTTCAGCGGTGGTAGATTTAGAATTATTTTTGATTTGGAGAAAACACTGTAGTTGATACTATAAAATGCAGAATAGTTTTTTTTGTTCATATTAATTTGGGCCACTTCTTGTTATGATAGTTTTGAAAGTGAGAACCACTGAATTGATGAATTAATGATATTGGATATTTGTTTATTTGTTTGGAATACACCAACTGGACAATTTCGTTGTACTTGCAATGACAATAAAGATTATTCATTCATTATTCCTTCATTGTTCACAGTTCTACAATGAATAGCTGTGCAAATTCCATTGGTGCTATAATATGATATTTTGTATTGTTCTATGTACAACTTTCTTTTCTCAAATTCTAAATAACCAAGTACAGATGACAACTTGAAAACACAAACATATTCTTACAGTGTTAGTCCCTTTTCCAAACTCGTCAATGAGAACTAAGGAGTTGCCCGTGCTGCTGTTTAGGGCCTGAGCCATCTGCAGAACAAGAGACACAGTGTTAGTGTGTTCTTCTGCACATCACTGTAGGCAGTAGCTCTAACAGGTGGGGTGTGGGTGTGCAGCCGGAGGACAGTACTGGAAATGCACAACCCTTTTACATCTCCCACACGCACATGGAGCATGTGCTCAATGGAATGAGTGTGAATATGGTGGTACCTGGTTGAGGTCTATCATGAAGGTGCTGAGGCCCATAGACACAGACTCTCTGCTCTGCATACGTGTGAAGATACCATCCACCAAACCAATCTCTGCTTCTTTAGCTGGCACATTCGAGCCAATCAGCGCCATGAAAACTATCAGACCAACCTGCAGAAACAAAGACCGATCACAGCCGACATCCTGCCCAGGCCAAGTAAGGCAGGAGGAACTACTTCAAAATATATTGGAACCTGTTTGAGGTAGATGCTCTTTCCTGACGAGTTGGGGCCAGTGATGATCTTGACTCTGTCTTTTAAGTCAGTGCTGGTAAAGGAGTTGGCCACAAACACAGTAGAACAGAGCTCTAACAGCGGATGTCTGCAAACACAAGACAGTCTTTGTTTAGTTTGAACAGGGACATTTGGTGTTTGATAAATATATTTATTACCTTCCATTTGTTATTGATATGCCCCTGTTATTGACTAACTTAGGTGGAATATATCCATACTCTTGAGAGGCACTACTCATTGCCATGAGACAGTCAAGCTCACCAGAGAGCTCTAAAACCTAGACAATATATTTGATTTTATGTAAAAAAGCACAGCAAATAATTTTACACATATCTACAGAAAGAATGTAATTGCACTTGAGACACTAACCTTGTAGAGAGACTCGCTTCTTTTAAGGACAGCGTTCTGCAAATGTGTCATGATTGCAGTCTCCATGTCTGAGTACAAGGATAAAGGGAATAGTGAGAGAGTTGTTCTGTAAATGAGTGTTAATTAGGGTAAATGTGCAAGTGTAAAACGAGAGACCTCTGATGTCACAGTGCAGGTCACCGAGGAGGTCGTCCAGTTCTTTGGTTCTCTGGCTGCGGTAGTGCAGGCGATCCTCTGATAAGAACTTCGGCACAAATACACATAAAACTATCATAACAGAATAAAACATTTAACAAGTTTGAACAGACCATAAAGTCAAGGCCTTCTATTTCAAAATCTTCCTTCTCCATCATGCCGGGCAGCCGAGGGACCGAGAGCAGGAATCCAATCTGCAAGAGATTTTGAGAGTTTTTAAAAATAACTTTATTGTAGGTATTTTCCAGTATTGCGACAACAATTCTTTAAAAATAAAAATACAATTGAACATTAACAAAACAATGCAAAAAAACAACAAGTTGAGACCAGTGGGATGTATATGACACAGCAGGATGGGATGCGAGGGTCCAGGTGCTCTAGTTCTCTTCTGGCGACATCTGTCAAGAATTCTGACAATCCCATCATCTTTCTTTTCTCTAGCAAACAAAAACAAAAAAAGTCCACAAAGTCTACTTTTTCCAAGAAAGAACTTTTCCTAACTATACTTCACACTAACTTTCATCAATCTGCGGGTCTACATTGGGTTTGACTGTGAAGCGGTTTTCTCTTAAGCTGGCTTCAAAATCCACCTGAAAGTTTTAAGTAGAGCTGATTGCAAAGACAACAAGCAATCAAGTGTATTGATAAAAAATAACTTACAACTTGATTGATGAGGGCGGCGATGTGCTGCAATTCATCGGAAAATCCTTCAGTGATGTCGCGAAAGAGCTGAATAGACAGCGGCAAATGTCTCACTGTGTCTCTGATGCACACTGCGCTGTACACTGTCTATTAGATGCACACATGCAGTTATTATCAGGCCACTCCAAATAAAGCAGTTCATAATATACCAATGTAAAGAAACTAGCGTTGAAAATTGCTCTATTTGTGGATATTTTTGGTATATATTTTGGATATTTTATCAGTAAAATAAATAAAATTAACTAAAACAAATACAGTACAGTAGTAATTACAACTGCCTAAAGATTAAATAAAGATAATTACTAACTGTTTAGCTACATAATAAAACGATGACAAGCCCAGTATGTCAAACCTTGTAGAGACTCTGCCAGTCTGTAACTTTGGTATGAGAAAGAGACATCCTGCGTAGAAGAGTCTAGAACGCATCAAAGATATGACCTTAATGAAGAAGTAATGCATAAAATAAAATGTTGTAATGATGCATTTATGATTACTGGGATGTTTCTGATGTTCCGAAGTGAAGACTGCAGTATGTTCAGACTGTCCGAATTTTGAGGCGATGTAAAATAACGTATGACTTCCTGCCTCCGATTTAGGACAGCCAGGTCTTTAGTTGGACGCAAAAACCACTGGCTACAAGAGAAGGTTTTTTTTTTTTTTGGAAACAGATTAAAAGCATTATTTAAGTTATGTTTTCTACCGGAGTAATTTGGAGCCAAACTTGCACTTGCAGCGGTTCAAAATCCCTGTAAATGATCACAGAGAAGAAAAACTAATTTATTGAAGACTGATTTTCGTAGGAATTTGCTACTTCATTACTTTTTAAATGCTTACCATACAAACTCAGGCCTTCCTTTTCACCCGAATTTAGTTTATACACTGATGGATGAAGTTCAGATTTAAAGATCTGCAAAACGCTGATAAGACATAGTATAAACATCTGACATTTTGATTTTCTGATCTAAATTTGACACAATCCTACCTGTACGTATCAGAATCGATCTTTATTATTCCTTTGCTATAACAATGCAGAAGAAGTTTAAGAATGTCATTCCACTCTGTTTGTTTGAATGCACAAATGCATCTCAATGAAGGTGTCTTACAGTGTGTAGGCGTGAAACTGCAGGATAGGAACTCCAACACTGCTGTCTTCCAGTTCAACTCCCACTCTCCTCCTGTCCAAACACTTCAACAAAGCGCCCACTGACCTCAGCTGCAAACAATGTGCAAAAAAAACATAAACAAATAAATTCATGCAAAAAAAATTAAAAATAGACGGTTGTTGTAGATGGATATTGAAGTAATGGATAGAATGAGGACAGATGGCTCACCATGAGGGGAGAGTCAAAGGAGATGCAGGAGGAGAGGTAGGACATTTTGTCTTTCTCCGAGGCGGAGGCAGGGAGGAAGGGCAGATTGGCAGACAGGAGTCTTTGCTTACCAACCTCCAGACCTGCAACATTAGCCATCTGTTGTGGAACTGAGTGTACTGAAGTGAATACTGCAAAATAATATAAAGTACTCCAACATTATCACGAGAAGTTTACCAAAGTCGACATAAGGATAAGTGACCACTTCTGGTTTGTAGTCCGCATTGGAAGCTGAAATACAGAGTATGATATTAAAAAAGCCTATCTTACTTTCCTTGACCTAGTGACAAATTGTTTCACGGTCATCTAAACTAAACTTGATGTTTTTAATGTGTGATAAGCTTAATAAGATTATCACAAACTTACCAAGTCTCTGCAAGAGGCGGGTCATGCAGCGTTCTTGTTTAGCACTGGTAATAAGAACATTCGGATGTACTTCCTGGACAACTAATAGAAAAAAAAGGTTGTGTTTGTAAGGCTATGAGGCATCTCACCAGACTTCAGCCACAAAAAGACTCCATGGCCATAACAAAAAAGAAACATCAAAGAATATAGACGCCAGTATATTTTTACTCTTCTCTCTTAGTCAGTAAAATACCCAAATGTGTTTTCATGTGTTACTTTAGTAGGACTATTTGAGAGTAATGCTGCCAAATGTTACAGGAGGCACCAGAACAAATGAGTCAAAGAAGCAGTGAAGTACCTCTAGCCACCAGGTGGAGCTCGTGATTGTCCACAGCATCAGTCATGAAGTGTAAAGTTGAGTCTTTGCTGTCATAAAAACAAAGACCCACCTGACCGTGCTGAGCCAAGACGCTGAGTAAAACCTGGACAAACGTATTATATTTAACTCTCAGCATCCTTTAATCCCATAGATTTCCAATCACCTACTTCAGCATCTTCATCTTCCCCATCGTCCATAAGTACACCACCGCGGTGGCCTCTCAGGTTTTCTGACGCTAACATTCAGGTATTTCTACAAAAGTATGAAAATGGCTATACAATTAATGCTGACGACTACTAATTTCTTGACTAAAGCGACGTGTTGAGACAAGAGTATGTACTTACATTATCTGAATTATTATTACAAAGGACAAACAGCTAATATGTAAACTTGAGTTAGAAAGCTAGCTTTAGCCACATAAATTCGCGCTAGTTTGTTGCGCGTGCGTTCTGATCTCGTCCAGCTGTTACTATGACAACAGGAAAGTTTAGGAATCAAAAGATGTAGCCTAGTTGGCAAATTAATGTAACAAATTAAGGATTATGGACTACCAAAATATAAGCAGCCTACTGTCTATTATTATAAATTATATTTGCAAATCATTTAAGTTTCACCTTTCAGCAAAGTACGATATAAAAATACCAAGGCCTATGTTTGTGGACATTTTTTGTGACCTGATTTTTGCTTCACTTGATAGTAAGAGCTAACTTTAACTTTAAAAATAAAAAATGCAGAGATATTTTTTCCAAACAAAGTTTAATTATACATTTTATAAATATAGGTTATAATTCACACAGAAAATGTATTTATTATTATTTGAGCTGATTGTGTTTACTGCAGGCTTGAGCTCAGGTAGTGTTGGAGACGTTGGGGCAAAGGTAGTCTGTCAGTTTGACTCTGATGCGCCTTCAAATTCTGGCAGATGGACAGACGACATAGTGCCATCAGTATTGGAGGTTCTCCTGGAAAGAGAGAAAAAAACAAGGTATTTTTTCGGTCAATATACTAATTACAACCAATTACCAATTGTTTTGTGTTCACGTATAACACTGATTTTAAATTCAGGTGGAGGACATGCAGAAATTCTATAATTTGCCCCATTGGACCTATTCACATGAAATAAAAACTACCAATCAATGTAATCACAAATTAACTTAAATTATTTTCAAACAATAGTATAAAAAAAATATATATATATATGGAAATCAATATTTTTCTAATGAACTCGTGTTTGTTATCAGCTGAGGTTCACTACTTTGAGCAATTTGTCCTCCATCTGAAATTCATGGTTATCACATTTTCAAAATTTCTCTCAATTTAACACAACCTATGTTTCAAGTTTGCTAAAATCCATGACACTCACTTCTTGCACCATTGAGATATCGTAGCCGTATTGTGGCCCCTCCGCGTACACTACTGACTGCTGGGAACAGGTCCACACCACAAGGGAGGTTTTTAAAAGCTGCCCCAAGGAAGCTGCCACTAACAACAAACCCCAATGTGCCAGCATCAGCGTCTAGAACAAGCAAGACTTGATGTGGAATGTCAAATGAGGGATCTGAGTCTGTAAAATGTTCCTCAAAATGTAGACAATTTCTCTTTCTTGGGTAAAATCCTGTACATTTGCCATCATGCCAGAGTTGATTGGTTTTCAGCTCCCATCCCCATGACTGGGAGTCTCCCCCCGTAAGCACACTGTACCCTGACGCTTGCAACGGACAGTTTTTTGTGGAGACTCCAATAACCGCATGGCTTCCCCTCTGGTTTGGGCTCCACAGCAACTCCCAAATGTGAAGTCCTTTGCTCACGCCCATCGCTGCCCTCGCCCCATCGCTGCTTTGCTCAACAGGTGCCCGTGTGACCTCCTCTTTGCAGGCCGACAGGAGAAAGTGGGGAGACCGGTGCACAGAACTCCACTGCGAGTAGTCATGTCCCGGGGGAGCAGGAGAGGAGCCCAGAAGAACTGCAAGACGAGCTGATAATGGGACGCCCAGTGAGGACCACGGTGCGAGCGTTGATGGGGTGCACTCTGCTCCACTGTGTAGCCAAACTGACAGCTCGAGACCCATATCACAGGTGGTCAGGTAACTGCAAAAACACAATGACAAGAAATTTTTAAAAATGATAAAAAGCTGTCTTGTTTACCATTAATAGGTTGTGTTCATGTTCCAGCATTTGATAAAAAGATAAAAATGGACACAAACCAAATTCACAAACCAACATCTGACCACGTTTTTGAAGATTGTTACCATTTTTGGACACGTTTATGAGAAAAAATGAGGCACGGAAATTTTTGTTTCATGTGGAGAGTCCCGTAATTAATGAGAAATTAGGCATTGGACCAAGACAAAAACAACAGCATTTTGACCAGGGCAGTTGACAGACTTGGTGGGGCCCGGGGCAAGAAGGTTTCTCATGGGCCCCCCACCACTCAACCCTTGCGGCGGCACCTGTTTGCTACAGCATTTTTAAAATAAATCATTTTATAGGCTGTATTTTGGGGCCCTTTCCCACAATTTGACACCACTGTTCTCTCATCATTCTCTTCCTTTGGTCCTGCTTAACCTCTTAAACCCCAACCGCTGTCAAATTTGGGTCCTATAGGGTTTAACAGGTTAAAGAACACTCCTTCATTTGTGTTTAGTGGGGGAGTGTGCATTCAAGGAAAACTTTAAGACAAAAATAAACCATCCCGAGTTATTGAGATGATTTTACGCATTAAGACACATGTACTTCATGAGTAAAAAGTAAAAGTATTTTTTCAATGTAATGATATTAAAAAAAAAAAAAAAAAGAATCATGCAGAACAAGGGAAAATATAATATGGGCTCCTTGCTGGGCCCCCCTGGTCCTGAGGCCCGGGGACAACATACCCCTTTGACCCCCCCTGTCGACGGCCCTGATTTTGACCATAGCTCCCAGGTCCATCATGAAGTTGTTTAGCTGCACACCTCACCAATTTATATTCTCTTCACAAAGTTGTCACATGAACACAACCTATGCAAGAGGATGATGGTACCCCATAGTAAACTTTTGTTACCCATGATGAAAAAAAATGAATCTGAAAAATAAAGTGGAATGATAAATTTGATAGAGGCCTTAAGTTTTATTTAATAGTAATCATTTCATTCAAATTGGCAAAAGCATTGTCGTTATAGTGTCTTGTGAATCTGAATTTTTGACTGTGAATGTGTTAATGTGATGATGGTCAATGGTGCAGAGAGTGGCATATCCACAGTTTCATCAGTGTGCCCCTGGGCAGCTGTGGCTACAGAAGGAGTGTGACTGAGGTAAGTAAGTGGTGCAAATTCTCAGTCATCCAGGTAGTAGTTCAAAAACAAAAATGCAACTGTTGCTTTTTTGTCTCACCTTTTTTGTTTTTGAGGTAAATAAGGCACCATTTTATTTTATGTTGATCAAAGCACCATTAAAAATACTATTACTGTACTTGAAGTCTATTATTATACTTGAAGTCAAACTATTTTAGCCTACCCTGGAGAAAATATAGGATTGTTGATTATGTCTTCAATCCACATGTTAGACAAGATAAAATGAAAAAAGTCATGGTACACTGCAAAAAGTGATATCTTGATTTGAATTTAAATTTACTTACTTATGATATTTGACTTGATTTGAATGATTGAAGTAATTTTGACTTGCCAAGAAAATTATCTGCCAATTGAACAAGTATTTTTGCATTCAATACAAGAAAAAGCATATAATTTCAAGTGAATTTTGGTCCATTATTTAATTTTCAGTGCAAGAAGTTTTTTTTTCTTTCTTAATTTAAGCGCAAAAATACTTGTTGCTTTGCCAGATAATTTCACTTGACAAGATAAGATAAGATAGATAAGATAAGATAGTTTTTTATTGATCTCACAATGGAGAAATGTACTTGTCACAACAGCTCTTAGGACAGTATCACACAGGGGGGTGCACAAAGTCAGGAAAAGTGTCATCAAAGAAGCAAAACAACAGGTAATAGTAATAATAGTAACAATAAAATAAAATAGAA
>OMNZ01027737.1:2543-29611 GCA_900303255.1 Lesueurigobius sanzi | reverse complement strand
CCTAATGTAACTGATGAGTGTGTCATGTTGTGTGTCATTTTAAAGGATTAATTGCCTTTTAACATTTATTGACATTTTTTGGAAGACACCAACTGGACTACAACATTTTCGTTGTACTTGTTGCAATGACAATAAAGATTTGTACATTTGGACAAATCCACATAATCTAAGAATTACTAATTTCACAGAGTAAAAACTGTTAATTTAATTTCTCTGAGCATTCATGTTCAACTGAGACACTGTGTTACATGGTGGAGTGCAGTATAATCAAGTTGTTTCATACCTGAATAGGCAAGAAGCATTTTATCTGTGTCTCCTGAAAGGTTCATTTCATAATATTTTAAATTGACTTAGGATGTAGTCTGCAGAAGTTGCATTTTGCTTCATTCATGCATGTTCCACTAATACTTGGGCTGTCTCCCACTCCAGACATTTCGATCACTTTGTGATGACATTTTTGTGACAATGCAGCAAGGGCAGTGTTTTTCAAGTGCATATCCTTTCACCAGAGTCATATTGATCATTTCATCAATCAACTAAAATTCAAGTCAGCTATTGTTTTTAGCCTGAACAGCGCAATTCCTAGGTCCACCAGCAGATGGCAAATTGCTGGCAACTGTTGGATTTTATATGCTCAGGGGCATAGGCCTACTTTATTTTTATTTTCAGTCTTACTTTCGATTTACTTTATTTAAGATGGTTGGCGTGAAATATAAATGCAGATACAATGTCATAAAAGTGCAACCTGGCGATTGCTTTTGGTCAATATTGTGGAACTGCCATGTCGCCAGTGCCCTGCAGATGGCGGTGCCGCTCCACAGATACAGCGGGGCTCTGTGATTGCTCAGGCCGCCTGTGGGAGCTCTTAAGGGGCATGTGGCTCTCAGGAATGGGGCCGCCTTCCTCTGACCCTGGCCCGTCAATGAAAAAACCGAGCGAGCGGCGCAGGGATTGGGATGCACAACGGGACAGTCCGCTTTACAAGAACAATATCTCTGCCGATGATCATGGAGTAAGTCAGGGCTTAGTGGATTTATCTCAGTGTTTGCCGATGTGGCCGCTCACCAAGTTGAAAACACTCGGCTTGTACTTTTATTCGCTTTTCACACATCTGCTGCAATGATGCGGGCTGCGCACTGGAGGAGGACCGCGGCTATTGTGCTCTGGTTTATCGGATACTTTGTCTGCACTGTCGCCAAAACTGTGCAGGAGGACAGCACCAATGACGGTAAATAAGTGCTTTAACTTTTTTACTTTTTGATTTGCGCCGATGCTTTGTTGTTGGCTACTTTTGCTGCTAGCCAGTTCGGATGCTGCTGATGAGCAGAGCTAACATTAGCAAGTTAGCTCCTGGCCCTAACTGCATGCAAAGTCAATTTAAAGCGCACATTTCAATATTTGTAATGTTAAACTACCTTCAAAAAGTATATGCAAATATTACAAATATCTCAGCAATTTTATTTGTGATCAAAATGCAAATATCTATTTTGTGCAGCTGCTGTGATTTTTTTTTTCTTTTTTTTTAATTTTCCTTTTTTATTATTTTCTTGTCATTGTTGTGAATGCCCTCTAGTGCAGTGCTAGAAATGTGTGTGTGTGTATGTGTGTGTGTGTGTGTGTGTGTGGTGTCACCAATCTGCTGATTCACTGCTTATTAAGTTGTTTCATTCAGTTTGCATACAGCAAAACCAACTACTTACTATCTTTAGTATTAGTTAATATTAGTTACTTGTTAAGAGTGACTGCCTGTTTATAGCATTCGTCTTGAAGTTGAAGATTTTTATAGCCTGTAATGGTCACAACTTTGTTTTTTTTTTCGGATGACTATTTCCTTAGCCTTCATGGTTTTTGGTATTTCACTTGCATCAATCAGGTGAGCAACATTGTTTAATTATTTTTTTTGTTTGAAAGTTATGTAAAATTATAATGACAAGAATGTTAAGAAACCAACAACAAAGAAAGCTGAAAAATAAAACTTAAACCTACACAGGCCTCAACCACTATCAGCTCAGTTCTCTTTTTATGCAACACATAAACCTAAATAAGACATTAAGGGACATTTGAGCACATTTCTGATCCTTTGCACAACATAATGCTTGACATTTTTGTCTAGATATTTTTATGTAGTCCTGCATCAAAGCATGTCACCATTACAGCTCTGCATCAAACAAATGCGATTAAGGTTCTGTTCAAGGTATGGTAGTGCTTTGAAGTCTTCTGCTTGCTCCCAGATTGTTGCTTTGGGTTCTGTGTTCTCTTCTTTGCCTCAGATTGACCTTAGTTTAGTTCTCCCCAGGGTTGTGCTCAGGTCAATACAGAGAATTTCTCCACTTGGCCCTGCGGACAGACAACCTGTATCATTTGGAGCCAGACAGAGTAGCCACCACAGATATAGATCTCTCTGCCCGATAATAGGTATGGCATTCAGGCATTGCGTTTCAAACAAACATTTGCTGAAGCTGATTTAAGAACCTCCAGGAAATACGTTCATATTGTCAAGATATGTCCCTATGCTTCTGTAAACATTCTGTCTGTAAGTCGTGGAGTTGTTTCAATCTTTCAATCTGTTTTGTTTCCCTGGGTAAAGACTAAGACAAATTACAATGTGCTAATGGAAAAAAGGAACAACCAAGTTTTGGATCTGAAGAAGAAAGAATAAAGTAGTGTTTAAACGGAACAATACAACTGGTTCACAACAATAGAAAGAAGTGGCAGTGGTGGTAAAAGGTGGTACTCACTATTTTAGTCTTTTTAATAGTTGAGATAAATTTATTTTGCGTTGAGCCAAACCACAGTATATTTAAACAAATAATTCATGACAGATACAAAAATGCGCAACTATTTTCTATTGCTCAGCAAATTAACACAGTTTCCTTAGCTGTGTCACTAAATAAGTTAATGTCAAATGATTCCGGGAAGTAGACCCCAAATTAAAGTCACATGCTGCGGTGTACAATGTCTCAGCTTGTGTTTTTCAGCACCACTGTTTGCTGATTGTTAAACTGAGAAATGCTGTAAACCATTTGATAACAAGTAAATTGTTGCTTTTATTTGGTCCTTAAATGATATAGGTTGTAGTGGCCATTGTGAGCGTGCCATGTTTTGTAGGGTGGGCTGAGGGACACAGACTGCATGTGCCTCCCCCTCCTCCGTTTGGAACAACGCCAAGCCCTTCACACACCCAGTGGAGGCCAGCCATGCCATACATTTCCAGTAGATCCCACTTCACTTTTATGGAGCAGGAACGATTTGTAAATTATCATCTTTGTTCAATTTCACACACAGACACCCCACTGCTTTAGCTGCTGTTGCTCAGATAATTAGTCTGAGATTATACTCTATTGTCTTGGCCACACTCTCCCTGATCCCTTCATCTTCCATATGGCACTCAAACACAGAATGATAACAAGTGAGATACGTTTTCTCCGGTCCGACTGTCTCCCTGCTCGTAGCTTGTTTAACAATGATGTCACTGTAGATGTGATTTATTGACCAAGAATTCGGGAGGGGCCCTGTGCATTTGTGTGTATGTGTTTGTCAGTCCGACCTCTCTCCGGGGATTTTGTTTTTAAGTGAGCACAGCTGGGACCCCAAGAACAGATCAGTGGGAGTGGGGCAGGAAGTGAGGTCACCAATCTCTTCGATGTGAATCTTTTTAAGGCAAAGGGGATTTTCTGTCAAGGGCAAGTCCCACCCTCAGTGTTCTCCAGTCCTTTAACGGCCACACGGAGCAAATAGAACAAATGTCAAAAGAGGACTGTGAAGAGAGGGTTGTTACACTAGACTAGGCCAGATACGCGATGAAGAGTTAACCACCAATGCTCCCAAAATGCACTGTATAAAATTCTCAAGTCATGATTAGAGTGAGTATTGAGTTGACTCCCTGGCTGCAGGACTACTTCTGGATCTCATGGGGGAGGGGAGTTTGTCTAGCCAGAGTTATGGATGTGTATCCACAACCGGTTAACCATTCAGTGAGTGTCGAGGTTACAAGAAGACGTATGTAGAGTTTCACCCGCGCCCCTTTGTGTTGAGGGTCTACGAGCAGGTCATGAGGGAGGGTAGAGAACAACTTTCTGCTTTAATTGAAAGGTCAACAAGGGTCATCCAGCCCTTCATCAAACATGAGTCACAGTACATTGGGATGTGTATGTGTAAATAAACACAAAAGGTGTTTAAGACTATGGATGGAAATTAGCATGGTGCTAAATCTGGTGCAGCCATCTGTTTAATGTAACTGCACAATGTCCTTTAAATAAATAAACTAAACTTTGTTCTTTACGTGATAAATCAATAAACTCACTAGACTTTAATTTCTTTGCTTGTGTCTGGGCTTCTTCATTAACTTAATTTCAATTAAAAATTAAAGCAGTTTAAATGCTACTTTATCAAGGTGTCAAGGCATTACGTTGTTTTTCTGTTCATTCCAAGCCTTCTTTGAGAGAGGAAAATAGTCTATTGTTCTAAGGGGAAGTGCTGTTGGCACTAGTTCAGGAAACGGTCAGACGGCATCCCATTTATGATTGGCTGTGGTGTTGAGCGCCGTCTGTGCGGATTGAAGCGAAGTGCCGGGCAACAGAATCAAATCCACCACCTGAAGACATGTCTGTAATGTCAAGTGACGGTGGTTCATTTTGATGTTCTGAAATGTGTTTGCAGAGGTCACACTGAAGGTGCACCTGAGTGATGCCAGTACCCACCAGCCCCTGGGAGGAGCCACAGTGCAACTCTACGCCAACAACACGCTGGTCGCCACGGAGACCTCCTCCTCCGATGGAAATGCTCACCTGCGCTTCCCGTACCGTCTCGGGACAACTCTGACTGTCACTGCTACCAATCAGGGCTATGTGCCCAACTCTGTGCCGTGGACTCCCGTGAGACTGCCCGGTAAGAACAGTGTGTATTATGTAAACAAGCACGTTTTAGTAAGTCTTGTCATAACTGGAGGGGGGGCTCTGTGTGTGCATGTTTTCAAGTTTCTGTCCCACCAACTTGAAAATACCTCCCAGAATGCAATGTTGGTAAATGTGAATGAGGAGGGGTGTCATTAAAGAGCCAACACCACGGGGGCCAATGGGATTATCATGGTTACAAGCCCTGAACAATAGAACAGAGGAAGGAAGGAGCATGAAAGAAGGGCAATTTGCTGGGTCAGACTTTAGTCGCATTGCACACAGGATGAAGTGAGTCCATTAAAAATGTATTAAGATTGTTTAATGTCTGCATATGCTTGATAGTCTGTCATTAAGCCTCTTAGAGCGCTGTTAGTGTTCATCCTGGCTCTAAATGCTCATTACTGTGTCTACCTGTGCTGCTCTTGTTTGTCTCTCAGTGTTTTCCTCCATCAGCCTGGAACTGTTACCAGAAAGAGCGGCTTCTCTGATGGTTTATGACGATGTTGTAGAGCTCGTGTCAGACTTTCAAGGTAAAATACATTTGCACATGAAGAATGTACACAAAAATAAAAAGTCATCCATAACACCAATGAAGGATTCAATTAGAGTCTTGAATATAGCCATACCAATAATATTGCAATATTTTAGAAGACCATTTCAACACAGCACGTAGCACATAAGCTATTTTGGTACTTACAGTCACTTTTTTGGTACTTACAGTCACAAAAGGTCTTGCAGTCCATGCAAGACCTTTTGTGTATTGTGATAATAATTTGCCGATTTATTGTGCAGCCTTATATCCTATCAAATAAATAAAAGTTAGTTGTCATACTGTATATTGCAGAGCATCCACTCCACTGTGGATAAAAAAAATAAAATGGGTTATCAATGTTTTGTTAGAGAGACTTCATCAGTTAAAGTGCTTATAATTGTATTGGATATAAGTTCAGTCCCTTTGTCCACTAAACCTATTGTGCCTTTGTGACTGGCAGGGGATTCATTTAACATGTCAGCTGTATGGCCTGACCACAATAACCTGTGCATGTGCGCTCAGACAGACGGCAATAAAACCTGAATGAGATGGAATACACAATGCTCTGTCTCACTCCGCGTCTGAGGCGGCCTAACTCGGCCTCCATCGCTGCGGTGTGAGCGGGACACCCCCGGGGCCGATAAACCACGGCGTGTGTCATGAGAAGAGAGAATCAAAGGAGAGCGCATGAAGCATGTGCTGGAAAACAGTATCGTGGGTGGAGCAGTGCAGTGAGGGTCAAGGGGGATGGGCAGCAGAGGAGCTGAGGGCGAGATGAGAGAAAGTCAAATAGGATTATCTCCCCAAGGCAAAAGAAATCCGAACCCCATTATTTCATTTGCTTTATGGTGAACTTTAAGGTTATCTGTCTAAAATTGAAGGGAGTGTGTACAAATGCACTAAACTCCTGAACACAGCTGGATTAGAGTTTCACTGCTCAGGAATGCGAGTTTGGCACAGTCAAACTGCAGTGACATCACCTGGTTCTGGCTCCTTGCATTTCCACTGTAGTTGCACTTTTGTTCAAATCTATTAACCAAGGTGAATGGACGATGTGAAATGTCAATGTTTTAAATGAAATGTGACTCATGGGAACATTAAGTTTACGATTGTTTTGACTTATTTTGTTTTTTTGTTTTATTACAGTATATCAATTTAAGGGGGTCTTAAGCGTTTCTCCAACTGCCCCGTGGGATATTGTTTTATCAACAATTACATTTGTGATCTCCTAATCAAATGTAGTAATAACTATCAGTAAATACACTGAAATTATGTTCTCAATCTCTTGTTGTGTCCATGTTAAAGAAACATGTTCAAGGAACTTAGTGAAGGTATTTGTGTAGGTTCTCAGTCGTACAGGAGTTGTCCATCGTAGCCAAAAATTCTTCAGTCTTCTTCTCTGTAGTTGAAGTGTAGGACGTTTCGATCTCAGTCCAAAGATCGTCATCAGCTACTAAAGACGTGAGCACGCTGTGGGCCTCTTAAGAGTGAACCAGAAGGACGAGTTGACCTCTAAGTCCTGCCTCTCTTGGTGTAAAAGGTAGCTCATGTCTTTAGTAGCTGATGACGATCTTTGGACTGAGATCGAAACATCCTACACTTCAACTACAGAGAACAGATGAAGACTGAAGAATTTTTGCCTACGTTAGTGAAGGTAGTGTCTGAGTCACCAAGCAATTAAAAACAATTGACCATAAGGCTATATCATTGCAATTGCGATAATGATTCCACAATTATGCCCTCTGACAGTTAAACATGTGCCGAATGCTTTTGTACTTCAGGTTTTAAAGGCCAGCCAAGTGTCCATTTCCAGCGCAGAGCTCTGAGTCTCCCGCCCAACACGTCCTACTCCAACCTGACTGCTCTGTTCACCGTGGCCAGCTCCTCTTCACACATTCAACACTTTCCATATCTGCAGGGCCTCCGAGGCAACGGAACAGGTGAGCCTCAACATTTGCATTAGAAGGAAGCGTCGGAAAAATGCTTAGGAAAAAAAACGGCATTACAAATTTTCTTCACACAATTTTTAAATCCACATTTTCATGCATCATTTTACACTAGAAATGCATCTATATTCTTGTATTAGTTTAGCAAATTAAAACGCAATACTTGTCAGACAAATCTTGTTGTACATCTTTGCTTTCATGTTGAGTTGTTTTTGAAAAGCTCCTCTTCACAGCTTGTATCCTCTCCTTGCTTTAGTAGTTGAGCTTTGTGACACTTTCTCTTCATGCTCCACCCTATTTCCTTCTTTCCGATCTTTGCCTTAGTTGCTTTCCTGTCTCCTGCCTCTCACAACTCTCCTTTATCTGTCGTGCTTTATGTTTTGTCCTGCTGTTGACTTTGAGGTTTCTCTTCCCATTGAAAACAGAGGGTGGGTTTTCTCTGTGTATTCATGGTCAATCAATCTAATACATGCACAATAGACTAATGTCACAGCTAGTGCTGACCATGAACCTAGCCTGTGGGTTTCTTTTCACTGACTGCGGTCATGGGTCACCTCCTGCTCATCACTGATAGACCCAAGTAGATTGAAGCATAGGTCAAATACAGTGGGAACAGCAACGTACTTCACTTTATTACTTCATGGATGAGACACAACATGGATGATTGTTTGCATACAGCGATTTAGCGACACTGGTTTGCTTGACCCTTTAGTTATACTGTGAAGACATGACAAAATCTTACCCTAGGGAAACTCTTGTCTGTCTGTTTCAGCGGCTGAGAAGAGGTTTGACTTGACTCCCATTGCTGCTGTCTCGGTTCATTTACTGACCAGTGACGGCGTGGAGCTGCAGGTGAACGAGCCGATCACAGTCTCGGTGCCTATTCCCGCCGACAGTGGCCTGAAAGAAAATGACCACATCCCGGCCTGGAGATTTGACCCACGATTAGGTAACCACTGTGAGAAGTACTTTGTTCCATATTGTTTTAATATTATAATTATTACCTCAATTCTAAAGACGATTTATTAGGACTGCACTATTCCAGAATTATCCGTGATTGTGATTTTATTTTAAAGTTTTTTTAAAGGTTTTGAGATCGTGATTAGATTTGCCGTTAACATTAAAGGGACTATACGGAAGTTAAAATAAAAAAATATATATATTTTCCACCCCCTACATGCTCCAGCAATGTCCCGCTCTGTACTGTGAGCCCACACCTATCCCACTCAATTGCTGCTATAAGCCTGCACCGTCACTCTAAAGTTGCGTGTTCGGGCGAGTCAGCAGTCATTCACCAGCTTAACATGGAGACTGCAGTTACTCGGACGGCCAGAGGTGGCCACGAGTGTGTTTTTTTTCTTTTTTTTTTTTATTGAACAGAAACTGTAGTACATAATTACTGCTTTAAAATGGTCAAACTCTGTTGAGTCCCTTTAACTCAAGATTAAGTTCACTTGAAGAAGAAGTTCTCTTGGTACACTTAAGTTCGGTCTTACTTATTGGGTTTACAGTCTTTAGGAAGGATTTTTGTGTGAATTATTTATCGCAACCATTCAAATTTCAATTAGATTGCAAAGAATGTGCAGCCCTTTTATCTGCGCTTATTCAGGTGGTTTTGATAAATTTAGTCAAGAATTAATTATTAATTAATTTAGTCTAGAATTAATTAATTATTCATTTAGTCTAGAATTCTACATTTTTTCCTAACAAATCATCTGCTAAAGTTATAAAATAAAACTGAAATAAGTTATATACACAACTCCACCAACATTTTTTTGTTGGAATTAAGAAAATAAACAGAATCACTCAGTTATGTATAGAAACTGAAAGATAACAAACCTGATAGACTGAAATATATAAAGAAATTATATAACTGTTATCTTGAAAGAAAGAACAATTTGATGCATTTATCATTTACAAATACAATGTGTTAAGACTACTTAACAATTACTATATTTGTTTTTTCTGTTAAAACAGAAATGATGGCACTAGTGCTAAAATGTGCCTTGAACAGAAAGTTGCATAAATAAAGAGTATTCTGTGGAGGCTCTTCAAAGCTTCTTCAGGCTAAAGCTCGTGTTCAACTTGACCAAATGAGTAACATTGGAAACAAACGATAAAGGACTGTGAAATTTGCAGAGATGGATTTTGTTAAGAAGATCATTATTCATTGAAGTATTAATCTTTTTGTGCTGGTTATGAAATAAAAGCCTGACTAAGTAGGTTCCTGGGAGCCAAATCAATAGTTTGTGTAACTGTTGATCTTTGGGGGCGAAAAGCAAAACTCGAGTTGAAATTATGTTGCGTGCCAGAGATCACATTCAGCCATTTTAATTACTGCATTAAACACACCACAAAGGCTGCAGTTTATAGGTAATAATATTATGTCTCCAGGGGGTCTTGTTATTAATAAACCTGCTAACCATGTAAGTCTACAGACATGTTCTAAATGCATGTCATCAAATTACAAAAACCACAATCATTTTGGATATTTCAGAATGTTGTGCAATATTATTTGGGGGGTAAAAAACAAAATGTCCAGACTGGTGTCTTCCATAAAACCTACCAACCCGACCCTGTTTAACCTCTACAATCAAGCACTGGAAGGCAAGTAATTCCTGTTCTGTATCAATTGTGTTCATTAATTATGTAATATCAGTCCATTAAGTCTTTTTTCAGTGTTAATTCTTGATTTTGAAAACCCAAAATGCTCACTCAAGTCACAATTGCAGTACGTGACGTGGAGTCTTGAGTTTGGAAATAAGGTCAGCTACTGCAGACAATCTGAATACTGTCTGAATGACTGGAGGGGAATAAAAGACTCTCCTCAGCTGTGTTGACTTTGCATGGGCGCGAGGCAGCAGTAAGCTACAGGACACTCTGACAATATAGATGTTTGCATTGTGTCTGCACAGTGGCCAGACACTCGGCGGCCAGAGCTTTGTAGCGGAGGCGTGGGAACTTCATCTTTTAAATGTTACAATTAAACGGGTCATTCACAGAAAGAAGGGATCCCCTGTGGAAACCTTTTGAAAGACCTGGTTAAAGACTGGAGCTGAACGATTTTAATATCTTATGTTCAGAAAAAAAAATCTACCGGTAGATTGAATACAAGTGTGCATTAAAAAAAAAAAAAGCTGCTAAACTGATACATTTTGGGCATGTTTACACTCCAAGATCTGCTTATTTTACACACAATCAGACCCTCGGCAGTATAAAATGGAAATAGTTGCCTTCTTTGTACTTAACCTACCTTAAATCTGAATAGTCTCTGATTTATAAGTTTACCTTTTTGTGAAACCAATCCTCTATTGTTGTGTTTACAGCCACTATCTAAGCATTTAGTCCGGAACACCCCCTTCTTTTTACTCGTTACAGTTTTATTATTTTGTAGAGGAGCTGAGTCACTCTCCTGCTGAAGCTCTCTCCCGTGTCTCCCTTTGGTGCTTGTGTTTTCACTTATCTCACTCCTCCTCTGTGTCCGCTCAGGTTTCCTTTCCCCAAGTGTTTTTTCCTTTCTTTCCTCTTTGAATCTGCTTGGGATTTTTTTTTACATTTCCCTTCGAGGTAGATTGATAGAGAATTCTGACTTTTGGTGTCAGGAGTTTATAAACACTAATTGCAGCTGTCACCGGCCTGACAGAAGCAGGAGGATTGAACAAAGTAGTGTTTTCCTCTATTTGATGATCTGCTCTTGGCTCTATAATCTGATGTTTGTTGTAGCTTGGTACATGACACTAGCTTGGCTGCGAACTCGCGGTACAGCTGACAAAGCTTTCTGCCCCCTTGTGGTTAGAGCTTATAATTGGCTCTGTTCACTGCCAATGCAATAAATACGTTTACAATCAGTTTAGTATTCAATTCAATTCATTTTTTTCCATTAAAAGGGGTAAAACTTTAATAGAACATATTATTATTATATTATTTTTCATTAGAATTCTACCCAGAAATCAGAATCAGAGTAGAGTAATAGCTATTGTCAATAGCAATAAATCTAAAGTTTTCACAGACTAGGAATTGATACTAACTAATTATATGTGCTTTTATTGTGTATTTAAGCAATTGCTGTATATTGCTGTATTTTGTCTCTAAGCTTTAAGGTCCATTATGTAACTTTTTAAGTGGACAAAAAAAACTTTTGACCTTTTAGTAGCCCAGTGGCTGTATGGGTGCAGCATGGAACCTTTTGCTTTCCATCACAGTGGCCTCTATGTCGCTCCAGGTTCAATTGTTTTCATGGTTTTGTACCAGAAGCTTACCAGAAAACCTCAAAACAATTGCCATGCTGCACTATACAGCCACTGGGCCACTGAAAGGTAAAATACGCACCAATATTAAGTTGTTGTTTTTTCACATAAAAAATGACATAGTGCACATTTTTAAAGTGTTTTAAAAATCTTATTGATGTCCTGTCCGTGTGCGCAGGGGTTTGGATCAAGAGCAGTTGGGGTCATGTGCAAAGGGAAGGTGACCAATTAGTTTTGACCTACATCGCTCCTCAGCTCGGGTACTGGCTGGCAGCGATGTCCCCCCTGCACACAGGTGAGAGGCCCACCGCACGCTTGTATTCATAATGCTTATATTTTGTTTTATTAAAGTTTGTCTGTTGAGCGTGAGTCTTGGTAGCGTATCGCCAAATGTGGAGACTTCAGAGTGAATGAATTGTGAGCCACTGCAGCACTTTATTGGCCAAGTTTGTGAACGGTAATACAAACCTATTTATATTATTATTATTATCATTATTATCTTTTGATAGGTCCAGTGATCGCAAAAGACATCAGTATGTACCACACTGTGTTTCTGTTGGCAATCCTGGGGGGAATGGCCCTCATCCTGCTTTGCCTGTGTTGTCTCCTGTTGTACTATTGCAGGTGTGTATTTTGTGTAGAGATGTCAGGTTTTATTAATAAATCAATCATCATGATGATTATACAGGTCAAGGTATAATTTACATGACAATGCAATTTGTACTTCAAAGGTAATGAATAACTTGTTAGATTGCAGAGCAAAACCAAATTCATTTGTAATCAGTAACTTTGATTTAAGGTAGCTGGTCAGATACATGCATGATCTGTTGTGAATGAAATGAATGTAAAATAACGATTTAAAGTTGTCAAGGTCAATAATGGGTTGCGTTCACGTTTTAGAATTTGATGTCATAATTTCAGATGGAGGGCAGGTGCCAATACAACTCTATGGAAGGGAATCTCTCAATTGAAAATCCACAAACCTGATCATTGGCTACGTTTACAAGCAGGCCTAAAATCTGCCACTGAACTTTGTGCTAGTTTTTGTTTCATGTGTAAAAGCCCAGTAATGACAGCAATATGAGCCATAAACCAAGACGAAAAATCTGGGTTTTGACAGATAGCATAGTTACAACTATAGAATTCCTACCTATCCACTGCTTCAATTTTAAACTTTTACTTTTTAGACTAGGTTTTTATGAATGTTGTGATGTCACTTGAACTCACCCTATTGTGCTAATTATGGAATTCAACACACCCTATATATTTTATTGAAAAAACTGCAACCGTTAAAATCTATATTACATTAAATTGAATAATGCTTTTTTTGTGATGTCCAGACGTCGATGCACAAAGTCTCGAGCGTCTCAGCGCAAATTTGTTCTGGCTTCTGGTCTGGACAACAGCAAAAGAGATCAGGCCACTTCCATGTCCCACCTCAACCTGATCAACAATGAGGTAACGTTCACTGTTTAACACCTGCTCATAACAACATTTGGTATTACAATCTCTGTAACACTGTATTTAAAGCCATACTGCATAACATTTCACCCAATTAATGGAGTTCAGTAGCCTGGGAATACCCATGCTGCTAGCGCTCGAATCTTTTCGAACTGCTCGACAGCCTGGAAGCCTGAATCTTCGCAGGGATTTGGGGACCAATCACAGAACGGGGAGGGACGGCAAGGCGATGACGCGACACTATTAGACAGACTGGATTAGCTGAGGCTCATACGTCATCGGGTACAATTGATACGATTGGCTCTGGGCTACGTGCAGATGCATATGATTGACATTCGTAGCGCCCAATAAATGGCTATGGACAATAGTAAACCACACCTCTCCTACGAGAAAATGAATGGGTGGTTCCCAGACTAAATATTCACTTGTGATATTTAGTCTGGTGCTTGCCAGTCTAGGAGTTCCATACAAATGCATACATTTTGTTACCAGTTTACTTACTGCAGTTTAGTTGCTCATGTGACATAGCAACATATAGCTTGGAATGTTTTGCAATGTGGCTGAAATTTGTGAAAAAATAAATATAAATAAAACTTACTACAGTGCATACTGTATATTCATTTTCCTGTAGGTGCAACTTGAACTTGTGTCCACCGCCACAGAGCCTGACATGACCACGCCGATGCTGAAGCCTTCCTCCTTTGAACTGCACGACAATAAGCGCACGCATGGCCTCCTGCACCAAACCAAACACAGCCGTTCCTCTCTGGGCAACAACAGCCGCCACGGTTCCTCTTTGGGAAACCTCACTCCTCGCAGCAGAGACTATCGACAATCCGTGGAAACGTTTCAACTTAAGGCGGCTCTCCCGTGCAGCACAGACAGAAGCTATCGCCAATCGTACACCTCTGTTTGCTCGTCCTCCAATCCTATATCAGACAGGCTTTCGTCTAATCATGGACAGGTGTATATAAACCAGCTCAGCAGCACGGGACATGTTGACTGCATCTCTCCCTCCTCTCCTCCTCACTCTCCCAGCAGAGGGGAAGAGTGCAGGCCTCAAGACTACCTCCTCTCCCGGTCAGTCGATAACCTAGAGCGTCCCATCACCCCTTCCCTCTCCAGACCGGGACAAATCCTGTGCTGTGGCTCTGTGGACCTGCTAAGTACAGGAGAGGGCTACTCCAGAGTGCGCCCCACACTGGTCATCCCGGCACATTACATGCGTTTGCCTGGGGAGCACCCGTTATCAGGACAAGCGCTTCTCCTGCAAACTGACCAGCAGAGTGACCTAGAGACAATCCAGGCAGAGCTCAATGCCTCGCACTCGCAGCAGCCCCTGGGACAAGCCCCCACAGGCTCCACTAAACTTGGGGAAGGAAGAGAGGGGCTCGGCCTGCCAGAGTCTCTGTCCATTCCTGCTGCGATCGGAGAAACCGGACTTGTGGAAATAAACAGCGAGGACACATTGCTGGCTGAAAAAACTTTAATGGAGCTGAGAGGAGGTAAGCCGCTCCCACATCCTCGCGCCTGGTTCGTTTCGCTTGACGGACGCTCCAACGCGCACATACGTCACTCGTACATTGACCTCCAGCGTGCGGGGTGCCACTCGGGAGGCACGCAGGGCAGCGGAGGAGGGCGACACAGCAACAGCAACGATGCCAGTTTGGATTCGGGTGTGGACTTGAACGAACCCAGAGTAGGAAAAAGGAGAGGAGAGGCAGAGAATGAGGAGAAAGAAACTGCAAGAGAAAGGTCAAAAGGCACAACCCCTGTGTCTGCCTACACGCAGCTGGTATACGTGGACGACGTAGGTGTAGCAAGCAACAGTGAAGATGCAGCAATAAGCGAAGTACAAGAGAGTATAACAAGGCCAACTGAGACCAACATACGTTCTTGCCCTGGGAGCCCGGCACCGGAAAAGGCCGCAGAGGGACAAGAATTTAAGGAACAGCCGCTCTCCCCTTCATCTCCTTCACCTTTACCCTCTCCAGAAGAAGTGACATTAAGGACTGACACACTTTCATCACCTGATGAGGATGCAGCACATGACGATGGGGAGGAGAAAAAAAGCCCCTGGCAACGAAGAGAAGAGAGACCACTCTTGGCTTTTAACCTGAAATGATGCAGGACAACCACTTTTTGACAGGGACTGAAAATTGAAGGCAAAATTGTTTTATGCACAACAAAAACAATATGCCTTTTATTATCAGCCTCTATTTTAACCTCGTTTGAACCATATTGGTCTCACACGGGTAACTATTTTTTTTCCCTTTTAGAGATTTTGCAGGTGTCACTGAAAGTACTTGCAAAGTGTAGTCACCAAATTTCTGTTTTTTTCCCCCAAATCTAATGGCTATATGAAGTGAATGTTTACTTGAAATACCAAGGGGAGACGTTTCTAAAATCAAACCACTTTTTTGACAGACTACATTGTCAGATAACTTGAAACTCTAATTACACCACTATAGTTGAACCAATAATAAATGAAAGCTCACTTAATATGAAGGTTTTTGTAGAAGTTGAACCACTGCTTTAATAGCCCCGACTATGCATCACTCTTATATGGCTGCTTTTATTTTGTATATTTTTATGTTAATTATTGTTTTAATTGCCAATGCCAGCATAGAGTATTTACACTTTTTTTATGCCTTATTATGCTAAGGGCTTTTCTTGTGCACTACGCAATCCTATTACACACACTTAACAGAGTTACTGTACAAACCTGGAACTAGAAAATATAGCTTGCTGTTTTATGGTGCAGCTTGACTCCTGAAGTGCCTTTTAAACATCGCTACAGCAGGTTTGTGAAATAATTTTATTCTTTGTCTTTTTTCCTAAACCTCATGCTTCCACAGAAGTGGACCACATGCAGTAAACTAGCAACTGATTCCTGTTAATTACAGTAAAAGTTCACCAATTCAGTTGTTTTTAAATATTTAGCAAATGTTTGTTTGTTTTTTTTAATCTACAGAGCGTCGTAGTTCATTTGAGATGCTGCTGGCTGGATTTTTTTTACTTGTTTGGTGTCTGTTTTATTCAAGAGTCATGAGGTCACATCGAATGTAACAGAATATGTATAGTAGACTTTTTTCCTAGATATTTGATGTGTGAATCAATTGCCTGTCTCCCTTTTGCAATCTCCAAGTTTAAAAATACACATGCTTTACAATATTCTGAAAGTGTAAATTTATCACTTGCTTTATATTTGAAGGCTGTTATTCTGAATAAATAAATGAATACAATTTAATCTTTCTTATTTCCTTTTTTTTTTTTGCATTAGGTATTATTTAAAAAAAATAAGTGGTGGTGATTTAGCAGCAAAACTAGGTTTGTTAGTTGTACACAATCTTTGACAGAAAATGTAAACAGAATTGGTCAAATCTTGAGAGCTCCTCGAAATGGCACATTCACAGAAATGAATGTCTACTTGACATTCAGGTGTAATCATCGTCTTTGTACATAACATGTTATGAAGTTAATATAAACCCCATATAGCAATACTGATTATTACATTGTTTGCAGTGGTTAATTAGCCTGGAAAATTCAGACACCCCTGTACCAGCGGGAGAGTCCTTCCTCTATCTAGATATAGAGAGGGATATCAGTCTGGCAGTCTAGCTTTGTCTAATTACCATGGGATTTTATTTTGCATTTTACAATAAAAAATTAGTATTTAGTATTTGATCAGTGTATCTCAAGCTGTGCTGATACAGGTACCACTGGTCGTACAAACACAGACTGCTTGGCTGCTTCTCTGGCTCCTCTACAAGTAGTGTTTTTTGTGTCGGCCCTAGCCAATTTGGGCATTTTAAAGCTTCAATGTTTTTTATTAGAGGGGGGGCATTTCTGATGCCAATTCTGATTCCATTCTGTGTTTTCATAATCAAACTAAGTTTTACTTTATGTTTTTGTACTCTAGGTAAGTCTGTATTGAAATTATTTCATTCCCCATTTTAGACCTGATTATGAGCCATATAGACCGTGAATAAATATTATACACTATAACGAGGACAACTAAAATCTGAAGTCTGTCCAAAGTCATTGTTCCCAGTAGGCTCTAGGCGGCGCCATCCTCCGGACTCTTCACATCCCTCTCTCAAGTCGCTGGTTGCTGTGGTCTGTCGTATATTAACCTACGCTGCCTGGTTTTTAACATTTTTATGATGGCGGAGGACAGTGAGTCTGCGGCCAGTCAGCAAAGTCTGGAACTGGATGACCAGGACACATGTGGAATAGACGGGGATAACGAAGAGGAGAATGAACATATGCAGGGGTGAGGATGGCTGCGCTGGGAAATGCAGCAACACTGTTTTCTATCCAGCTTGTTTATACTCTGTTTATGTGAGTGCTCAGCGGGCAATGACTAGCAGGGGAGCTAATGCTAACTGTTCGGAAAAGAACAGCTAGGTCTCTGTTTCAACTCCACTATTTTGAATCGTACACAACGTTTTATATGAACTGCCTCGAGAATTTTCCATGGCCGTTCATAACATATTGGTGAAACATTTTTACACAAAGTAGGCTCTCAGAAACAGTAACATGGCAAGGATGAGAGCGAGCCATGAGCTAGCGCAGTGCTAGCTCAGCTGTCAGGCGTTGCTATGGCAGCTAGCGTTAGCTTATTTAGGGGTGCACATGTTTCATAAGTTTCTAGTTGATATTCTATTTGTTAACGTGGTTCTTGTTCATATGCACACACTCATAACTGTCTATTAGATGTATTTGATGATGCTTACTCTATCATAAAGGTCTTAATGTTGCTCTTCTGGGGTGCCCAAAGTAGGGCACGCGGGCCAAATTCGGCCCTCCAAGGGGTTTCATTTCGCTCTCCAGATGGTGCTGCGAGAACTATCTACTTTGATAAATTTGTGCACTGAATAGATTATTGTCAATAGTTACTAAAGTCATCAAAACAGCATGTCTTACTTACTTACTAACTAAAGGACATTTAATCGCTGATCTGTTTGCACTGTTTGGGCCTTTTTTTTTAAAATTCATTTCATCTTTTTATTTGAGCAGTTGAATTTCACAAAGTTGGACATAGGTTAGCATGGTAAGCAAAACATGAATACGTAAATATATATAAAGCAGATATGATGCCCAAGAGGAGTATGCAGAAGCAAAAGCTTGTGAGTGCCTACCCCCCTTTGTATTCTACAGGCCCTTCACCCGCTGATTTTGGCCCTCCGTAGTCTTTTGGCCCTTCATGGGAAAAAAAAAACTGGCCACTGCCTGATATAGTAGAGCGACTAAAATAATTCACATACTATGTGAAATAAGCGAAATGACTCTAAACATGCTGCTCCTACAGTATGGACTGAACTGTTGTGTGTGTAGTGTACCCTACATTGACCGTTTATTTCATTGTCACTGTTTGCAGGAGTCCAGCGGGTGAACTGGGAGCAAAAAGGAAGAAGAAGAAACAGAAGAGAAAGAAAGAGAAACCAAGTTCAGGTGGTGCCAAGTCAGACTCTGCCTCTGATTCGCAGGAGATTAAGGTAAATTGCGGTGGAAGCTAGCCCTGCGACATGCAAATCTGAACCATGTAACATGCAAAGCCCATTAAAAATTATCATCTTTGTTTTGCGCCAAGATGACTTATCTGGATGAATGAATACTAGATTATTATTATTTTTTAACTTACAAATCATATTTAGCAGAACCCAGGCTTACCCATTCAAAAGCTGCAGGACATTCAGAGAGCAATGGAGCTGCTGTCCTGCCAAGGTCCAGCAAAAAACATAGATGAAGCAGCAAAGCACAAATACCAGTTTTGGGACACTCAACCGGTGCCCAAACTCGGTGAGTAGTTTTCAGTTCACACTAATTATTGAAGCTATAGTTCATATCTTGTTTTATGTTGTGTTTTACTGATATACTTCATCTACTGTATGATACACAGTTTATGCACAAAAATTTCACCTGATTGTGGAAATGGTAAATCATGTCATATGTCTTCTATGTAGAAGACATTTCACTTGGTTTTTAGACTTAAGTCGTTTTTGCAACATTTTTAAAAGTCTGCCCAATTGTGCATTGATTGTACCTACATGCTCATTATATACATATTATTTTTGTATAACGTACAATATACTCCCTGCATATCTATGGGAACCTTTTGCCTTCACAGACGAGGTCATAACAAGCCATGGTCCTATCGAGGCTGACAAAGAGAACATTAGACAGGAGCCATATTCCTTACCTCAAGGTTTTATGTGGGACACCCTGGACCTTAGCAATGCAGAAGTGGTAAGGTTTATTTGAAGTTGAGGCAGAGCGTTGTTGGTTATTTGTGATAAATAATTTTCTTGGTTACTTGTCTGTTTTTTCAGTTGAAAGAATTGTATACATTGCTAAATGAAAACTATGTAGAAGATGACGATAACATGTTCAGATTTGATTATTCACCAAGCTTTCTAAAATGGTAAGCATAATGCCCTGTCTTGTAAATAACAGTTTTATAAAGTGTTCATACAATCTGTTGTGTTTTTGCTCTTGTAACTTTAGGGCTCTCCGTCCTCCGGGGTGGTTGCCTCAGTGGCACTGTGGTGTAAGAGTGTCCTCCAACAAGAAGCTGGTTGGCTTTATTAGTGCAATCCCTGCAGATGTTCGAATCTATGACACGTAAGCCTGAATTTATACAATTAAAAGATGTGTCTGCAGAGTAATACACCAGCCATGTTTTGCATTATAGAGTAAAGAGAATGGTTGAGATCAACTTCCTTTGTGTGCATAAGAAGCTGCGATCAAAGCGAGTTGCTCCAGTGTTAATCAGGGAGATAACACGACGTGTGAACCTGGAGGGAATCTTCCAGGCTGTGTATACAGCAGGCGTAGTGCTGCCTAAACCTGTGTCCACCTGCAGGTGAGGGGCATAACATTTGTACAACATAGTTCTCATTGACTCACTGACTCACTCTTTCTGTTTTTATGCAGGTATTGGCATCGCTCATTAAATCCTAGAAAACTTGTAGAGGTGAAGTTCTCTCATCTGAGCAGAAATATGACTCTGCAAAGGACTATGAAACTGTACAGATTACCAGATGTAAATATTTAGATGCTTGAACATATTAATACACAGCGTTTCATAGCAATGATTAAAGTTTTTAAATGTATTTGACAGAGCACCAAGACTTCAGGTTTACGGCCAATGGAGAAGCGTGACATTCGCCCTCTGACTGAGCTTTTACAAAAGTATCTAAAGCGCTTCCAGTTGGCTCCCTCGATGGGAGAAGAAGAGGTGGTTCACTGGTTCCTGCCTCAGGAAAACATTATTGACACTTTTGTTGTAGAGGTAGTTAGAATGTTTTGAACAAAACCTTAAAGATTGCATTTATTTTTCTTGCTCTTAATTCAAAACTGTCATCTCATACATTTAGGGTCCAGATGGTGTTTTGACAGATTTTGTTAGTTTCTACACACTGCCTTCTACAGTGATGCATCATCCGCTGCATCGGAGCCTCAAGGCTGCATACTCTTTTTACAACGTTCACACACAAACCCCACTGCTTGATTTAATGAATGATGCTCTCATCCTCGCAAAAATGGTAAAATTAGAAATGGTTTTATACTAGTGCCTCAATCTTTATTAATTTCTTTGAAAATAAACCTTTCTTTATTTTCACAGAAAGGTTTTGATGTATTCAATGCTCTGGATCTAATGGAAAACAAAGTGTTCTTGGAGAAGCTGAAGTTTGGCATAGGAGATGGAAACTTGCAGTATTACCTCTACAACTGGAAATGCCCGTCCATGGACCCCGATAAGGTCAAAGGCACTTCAGGGCTTTGTGAGTTTAAACAAGAAACGTGAATATTAACTTGGATTTCTTTTTTTTTTTTGAAGGTTGGCCTGGTACTTCAGTAGTTCTTCTCCATGATATTAAAGGGACATAGTAAAAAAGAGGTTAGCTGCAAAATGTGGATATTCTACATCTGAATACACAGGTACCTGAACTAGACAGAGCTCCAACAATGAAACTGGCCTAAGATGAGGCAGCTGGTCTCTGCTGAGAAATGCTTTTGGCTCAAACTGTGTAAGTTCAACTCCACGCCAACATCCAACGTCATGCTAACCTTGAGATTCTCATGCAACACTCGAAGACATTCTCCATTTTAAATGTACCTGAGTGACGTTCAACAGGAGGCCTTCACATGGTGTTTTTATCTGCCACAAACTCATCTCAAGAGACTGGTTTAGTTTAACTGGTGATTCACTTTTTAGTTTTACTTGGCTGCCTAGTTGTATTCCCTTTTCAGCTACACATGTAGTTGATGTGCGAACGATTACTACTTTTCACTGTCCAACATTGGTGCTGACTTTTGGAAAAGTATTTATATTTTAAAGACCTTCATGCATACTTTAAAGCATAATTTTAGAAGACCACAGTTCTCATTAAGAAATTCTCTTAAAACTTGAGTGTACTTTTTTTTTTTTAAATACTGCACATGTAATACAGTGTGATTCATAATTAGTATTCTTAAAATCTAAAGGAGTTGGTCATGGTTAAAAAAAAAAAACCCACTGAGCCCAACACAATTTGAATGTACTGGTAAGCATCAGTCAAGCACAATATTACGGGACTTGGGTTTGTTCCACCATTTCATACATGGGTTGAACTGTGAACTTGTTTCTATAGTACACCAAAGTAACAGTTAACATTTTTGAGTGGTTTTAAGGAGCATTTAAGGGGTATGATGTGCATGCTGAGTAAAAAGTGGTGGTGTAAAGTTAAAAGCCAAATATGCAAAATTGTCTCAACAAAAACTATAAGAATCCTCCTGTTCAATGAATCTTAGTTGTAGAAAATTTTAATATTCATGCTTTGGCCTTCTTTTAGTTTTTAGTATGAAGTTTTTTTTCAGTGATTAAACACTTATGACCTTCTGACTTTAAAACAAGACAATTGGACTTATATATTTTTACAGACACCAATGTTTATTGTCATTTATGATGGTAATTTGCATTGCATAATTTTAACTGTTACAGCAAACCCTTTTCTATCATTCCTGAAACACCTCATCTTAGAATCTGAAATGGCAGTTTATTTGGGGCACATCCCAAGGTGGAAAACGGCAATTTCAAATGCTTTTGAGGGTCTTGTTTAAATATTGTATCTTTTTGTTATTCAATACTTGTCATGTTTGTTGTATGCATATTTATGCCAGTTTTTTCAGTATTTTCTTATTGTCAAGTTTGAACACTGAGCAGAGCGAGACCATCTGAGATCCTTCATGTTTGTTTTTTGTTCATTTTTATTGCTCTTAATTTTGATATTACATTTTAAAAGCAGTGGTCTTACATTTATAGAGGTCAGGGTTCACCAACTTTTATTTTACAACTGAAGTCCAGATATTTATTAAGAGTCCCAGTTTGCCTCATGAACAGATGTTGCCTGCAGCTGTTTGAATGAACTTGAGCATGTGCGTTTTGCTGCATTTTGTTGCTAGCCACACCCTTTAGGAAAATGTCACCTGAAGTACCTTTGTTAATTTTAAGATTTTAAAAAAGGTAGGGGTGTAGCATTTGACTACTTTGACTGAAAACAATATTTTTATTCAGATCCATTGCAAGCTGTGAAAACGCTGAAGAATCTGTACCAGCATCATTTAGATATGTCCCCATGCAAAACAATCTGTCTCAACACATAAGCTATACCAGCATGGATTGAATAAATTCATTTTGGTTAAAACAATGTTTATCTTCTTGCAACAAATATTCCTTGTAAAATGTAACTAATTGAAACTAATGCACATATAGTGAGATGTTCTTAACATTCACTACTTGGATTTGTCCATGTTTGTTACTCATCAGTCCCGCTGCAGGTGCAGAGTGGTGTGACAAACGTTCAGGTTTAAATAAAACACCATGGCCTGGATTCCCTTACTTTTCCTTTTTGTCGGGGTTTGCTACTATTTTTTTCACTTTGAGAGGGTGCAGAGAGTTTGCTGATGCTTGCTTGGAGTCACTATCAAGTTTTCTTTTGAGGCCTCTCTTCTCTCCGTCTTCCATCACTGTGCTCTCACTGTCCTGTAGTGTCTCTGAGGATTCTGCAGTCTGGAGCCAGGGGACACTCAGAGCGGGCACCCGGGGCGTGATAGCCTCAATAACATCGGTAAATAGCAGACCCTGAGCGGTCAGTGGCCGCCTGAAGCCCAGGGCCAGGACACTCTTCAGCCCCAGCGGTTCCGACACAGTCACGCTGAGCCTCGGCACCTGGCATGCGGGCACTGCTCTGCTCGCACTCAGCGTGATCAGGTGATCAGTCATGTGTTTGGGCTTGACTGACTTGCACACGAGCAGGAGCTGGAGTTCATTTCTCTCCAAAGCTTTAGTCACTTCGTTTATGCCAATGGCCAACTGTCGTCTGACTGACACATCTGTCCAGCCATCTTTTCTTTCATCACTCGTCACTTTAGGAACTTTTGGGGTTTCCGCTTTACTCTTTCTCCATTGTCGAGAGATTTTGAGCTCTTTCTTCTGAAAGCCAGAGGAAACTAACTTGTCTTTGACGGTCTTCAGTATGAAGAGCATGTCTTCATGAGGTAGCGACCTCCACTGGGTCAAAAATGGAGAGCTGAAGTACGCCTTGGACTGAATGAATTTTTTCTTCGAGGGCTTCTTTGAAGTAGCCATAGCTATAGGTACATGAACGGAAAATTACAGATTAATACTTGCTTTAAACGTGCACTTATTTAAAAAGGATTATTTTTTTAAATAGTGTCTTACCAATAAATGTTCTACAAACGCTCTGGTGTTTATCTTTTATCCAGCTCCACGAGCGTCCTGGGAGCAGCCATCTTGACCTGCGCCGCTTCTTCTGTGGAGTTTTATTGTGGGTGGCTCACGACCGCCACCTTATGGATTACCATTATACCCTCCACGATGATTCAGCTTCTCAGGACAACAGTCAATATGTCCTCCTTATGGAACTAGAACAGATTCACCATGCTCGTAAATGAAATCAAAGGGTTGTAAATATAACATTGAAGGTGTAACATTAACTAGAAAATAATCGTATTACAGCACAACTGATGATCACTGAAACTGATGGTTAGTGGCCCCCTATCAGCTCCTTAACATTTTTCTTCCTAAAATAAACATGTAGTAGAAGGGTAATGTCATGTTTTACCCGGCTTTTGTCGGCTTCGATATGGTACCATATATTTCAAGAATATCTGCTCTCTTCCTTCCACAATTGTCTTATCATCTTGTATTGATTTTACAGGCATGAGACAAAAATAAATAATTAATAAATAATTAATAAACACACAACGTGTGAGAAAGTAGCCAATGAGCGCCCCCCCTGCATGCGCCCCTATTGGCTGATAAATTTGCAGGGATCAGCTGTGATGCACTTACATCCAGGCTGCGCTGTGCAAAGAGGTTGTGTCTGCACTGCAGAGGGTGTAAATATCGCAATAATCGGTCTGCATCGAGGAAATGTCTCATCAGGTAAAATATTTCATATTACTTTGTCATGGAAGATTGAGTCTGTCTATGTTTTCTAAACGAATCAAGTCGCCTGAATCATGCCTGTCGCCTTTGCGCCACCTTTTTATGCTATGCACTCATATCCCAAAGATACTAGCACGTAGGTCTGTTTGTCAGACACATTTTAGGAAAATACAGAATGTGCCTGCATAGGAGGCTAAGAAAAAGCCAGGAAAATTGTTGGTTCTGTAAGTTTCTGGTATGCAATGCCACAGATCTTTTGTGATTTGAAGTTGATTATTCAAGTTGGCACAAAAAGCTCTGGACTGGACTGAATAAAGCTCCATTGTTTAACCAGAGGCCTGGCATCTCACAGTGGCTCCAATGTGATGCACAGATTTCATAATGAGCTGTTTAATGTGCAAGAAAGGATTATATTAAAACTCAGAACATAATCTGAAAATCATAAAGTTGAAAATTGAATTAAATTGGCCAAAGAACAATATCTATTCATTCCATGTACTATACAAAAACGTGCAATGATCCGATGCAATTTGTTCTTATACCGAACAGGGTTTATCTTTAGGAGCAATCACTCTTGTAGACAGAATGTCAACTACAAGGACAAGGAATTTTATTTTTCCTGCTTATCTCATCTGAATATAAACATCTATTGTTGAGATCATTCATAATATAATACATCAATAAGTTCAAAATAACTTTTATTAACCAAATAATTTGTATTATTTATAGCCTACTAACATTCGTCTTTTTCGTCTTACTTGAAGGCAGAGTTTTCAAAAATTGCAGAGGATGTTAAGAAAGTGAAGTCAAGACCCACTGACCAGGAACTGCTGGACCTGTACGGCCTGTACAAACAGTCGGTTGCTGGAGAAATAGACATTGGTATGACCTACCATGAGGAGCATATTACACATTAGATATGTCACTAATCAGTTTCTTTTATCTCTCAGATAAGCCTGGAATGACAGACTTAAAAGGAAAAGCCAAGTGGGAAGCCTGGAACTCTCGGAAAGGTAAATGAAAAACCAACCCTGTAATGAACTGGCTGTCTTGTATCTACTGTTCGTAGTGGAGTGGACTAATCTCATTGTTCGGCAAAATCATTTTGGCATAAATCATTTAGTTTCAGAAAAGCCAGAAAGGTTGTCCAAAAACTGAATATGTGCATCATTTTCCAAGCCAGTTTCTAATACTGTAAATTGGTGAGATGCTGGACCATATTGATATTTTTGTTTCATTTTATCTCAGCATTTTACAAGTTCATAATCTTTTGTTCCAACTCTGGAACTGTTGGTCTTGTAATCCTAACCCTCTTTTTCTTACCTGCTTCATTTGAAGAATTAGGTTGAGGTCATGAACAAACATATACAGTATGTCACTGGAATATAAAATGTGGTGAAAAAATATCCTGATATGATGAGGATAATATTTTTTTGTCTTCAAACATTAAGCATTTTGTAGGTAAAAAACAGCGTAACATAAATTTTGTTTTGGTCATTATTTTTTGGGGCAACTAATAAGCTTTTCTATATTGTACTTTGCCAAAAGAATAACTGTTTTAATTTTCAGGAATGTCCAAGGATGATGCTATGACCGCCTATATTACCATGGCCAAGGAAGTGATCGGAAAATATGGCATGTAATGATTCATAGTACTTTTTATCCTTCTGTTAGGACAATTCATTGCAAAAAAAGTTACTATGCAGTTATAAATCCTAATATAAAGTGTGAAACTCTCATTTTTCCTTCTTTTCTTTTTAAACATTTTTTCTTTCTAATTTTAATGTCTATGTAAAATTCTAGTTGTCATTTTTTGTCACCTTGTACATTATTTAGTTTAAAATAAATGACACAACAATAAATATCATTAAAAAAAATTAATTAAAAACCAAAATTTGGTCTATGGTTTATTTGATGATGAACTCCTCCAGTTACAGAGGAGAAAATGTGACTGAAGAAAGGCAGAAAGGAAGCAATAGGCCTTGATGAATGAAGTCTGTGAATGAATAATAGAGGGGTAAAAAGATCCGTTGGCACAGATGTGTGCAGACATGCTTCGGTCAGTCTGCCCCAAAAAGGGCAGCTGTGGCTACGTAGCTTACCACCGTGTATGGAGTGCATATAAAATTGTTCTTTGTGATCATGTCTGTGAAAGGCGCTATATAAATAAAGCTCTTCTTTTTCTTCTATACATTACAGTGTGATTTGAATCTGAGCCTATTTCATTGCATGTAGGTGTTTGGTAGATGCATTGGTAAGGCCTGTATGCATTTCATTCAACTTTAAAGTAATTTGTCAAAGAAACAACAGATAATGCTAAATGAAAACCACTCAACCTGGATATCACAGGGCCGTCGACAGACGTGCAGACTTAGGGACCCCCTCCCCCATTTTTCAATCGTTTTTAATAAAGAACATGGGTCTGTCCCCTCGTTGGCAGCCCCGTGTGTGTGGGTGTGTGTGTGTGTGTGTGTGTGTGTGTGTGTGTGTGTGTGTGTGTGTGTGTGTGTCTCTCTCTCTCTCTCTCTC
>OMNZ01027724.1:0-27244 GCA_900303255.1 Lesueurigobius sanzi | reverse complement strand
GTTAGCCTTTAGTTTTAGCCGTCGTGGATTTAACGCGTCATCCTCCGCTCCACACACAGCAAACGCAGACGCTCCCCGTTTGTTCACAGCTAAATACAGAAGTACCACAGCTTTTTGACATGTACAACTTAGTCCAGGAGAATAGCAGTTTAAGATAAAACGTGTGCTCTGTTAAAGGGCTGAGAGCGGTCCATGTTCGACAGGTCGCTCTTTAGCACAGATTTACACACGTGTCCAGCACGTTTCATTGTGACAGCATTCACATGTTAGACATACCTGGTTTGGCTATAAGTCGCTCACATCACCGACGAGTCATGGGTTTATTCAGTCCTCGCTCTGCCATTTAGCAGGTGGAAAAGTTTTGTAGCCATTTCTGTAGCACGCACGTCTGTTTACACCCGCCTCTCTCTGAAAGCTGTGTCCACTGATATATAAATGATATGGATACGTGCATAATCTACATAATGTGTTGGTGAGGCCTTGTTTTACGCACATAGGGAGACTACACGATGCCTGCGCTACACAGACAGATGCTCTTTGCGCCGCAGATAGCGTTCATTCTCCTGTAATAAAGCAGCACGTGTGTTTATCGAATTTATCGAGCCTAAAAATGTTATCGTCCTTTCTTTTACTTATCAAGCGATAAGTCGATATAGTAATTATCGCGACAGGCCTAAGTACACAAAAACATTACAATTATAATCTACAAATCTAATCTACAATAAAATCACTATAAGATGCATTAATTATTCATGGTGATTCTCTATATCAGTGGTTCTGGTTTGGGATCGGGATCAACAATTACCCCAAGAGGTCAAGCCACAACCCAAATAAGAACATGTTGCCATATTATAGTCAGGAGGCCGGAGTGCTACTTGGATGTGAATGCAATGTCCTTTTGGGTGCTCTTCAGTACAGGGATCAGCCTCATTTAAGAAAATCAAAGAAACTGAGGCACTCCAAAAGTAGAAACATAAAAAGCCTTTATTCACACATGGCTAGACATAGTAAAATCATTGCCTACGCGTTTCAGCCATCGGCCTTCATCAGGGGATACTCGAGAGGGCTGCTTCAACATTCCACCACTGCAGGCAAAACTTTTTCAGGTTTAGGATCAGTTTGCTCTCTTAACATATAAACTTCCATGTAGAAATAAATAAATGACCTAATCTTTACTATAGGGAGTGTTCCGGTAATTTTTGTTCAGATTCAATGTTTCTCAACTATATGGGAAATTGTACCTTCAATGATCATTTTCTCAAAATGCATTTTTCTTAGATTGTAGCGACAACATCTTCACTTAAGTGCAGGCTCCAAACTTTCAAGTCTTGTAATTAACAATATTTTGAAAGTTTGTTCAGAGGCATTTTTCAATATTTAATTCCTACCCTGATTTATTGAGTATTGAACCCCAAACAAACAAGACTAGGATTCTAAACAAGATCCCCTCAGAACAAATCGTTGTAGCTAATATATCAACAAAATAAAACCATCAATTTAAACCTGGCTTTATCCATTATTTAGATTTTGTCACCAAAAATATAGACAATTTTGGTCTTTTTTTTGTGCAAAAATACCTCATCATCATCTATCATTTTCTTCTCATATTTATGTCAGTGATACACAGCAACACTTTCAAATGAATACCCCTCCATTTAAAATGTTTTCACCTGCAGTGTCTCGCCTTACACATATAAACCTATAAAAGAACTCCGCACCAGTCGAGTCCTGACCCTCCAGTTGAGAACCACCGCTCTATATTTAGCTTTTAATCCTCTAATTTGTACCGGATTCTCCTATATATACTTATTGTCTTCACTCTCCTGTCAATCAAAGCCAATAAAGGCCCTACATACTGTACATGTCCTAGCAGCTTAATAACATTTCCCCCATATTTCCACCTACTCTCTCATCCCCTTGTTTATGCCTCAGGAAGTTCCTGCTTGCTAATTGTCGCGGACGGCCTCGTTGGAGAAAAACAACTTTGAGGTTACATATGTCAGATATATATCGTGGGGCTTTCTGCCAGCTGTTTCTAAATGATCATTTTTGCATCGGTGGCTGCGTTGCTTGTGTAAATATTTTTGTGGGAAGTTGGCACGCGTGACTTTGGTTTGCGTTTACTCAGGTGCTGCACTGTCCTAATCAACCTCACAGCTCCTCCTCTCTCCCGCTCTCCGGCGCATCACTTCCTCCCCATATTTTAAGATGTGAGTCATGCCGTTTCCGCACGCAAAGTCATTTCCAAGGGATATTAGTCGCCGCGTGTCACCTGACCAGTAAACGGGGGCCTGAGCTGAGTAAATCTGTCATTAAAAGTCACAAAGCCCCACCAAAGCAAATGGTTTTATAGGTGAGGACATGTCTGTGTGGAAATGCATGTGCTGTTTGAGCTCTCATTTTAGGTTCTTTGTATGACTTTGAAGCAAAACAGGAATTCTGGGATTGTACCATATGCCTGTGGCGCCCAAACTGCCCAGGTTATCAGAGGGAAAGACACAATGTTGAGATAAAACATTCTGTCAGCAAGTTGGGTGTTATTCCACAGCTTTTCAGTCACTGACAAATGAGTTATATTTATATTACTTACAAAAAGAAATGTCTCACACCACTACACATTCAAACTATCCTCTATGTATAAAACAGAAAGGAAAAAAATGTAATTAGCATTGATAATATGTTGAAAAATCTCTTCACTTAAATGTTAAGTTAACTTTTCAATCCAAAAGAGACAAACATACTTTTGTGTGTTTTTTTTGTAGCATGTATCCTTCAGGTTTGGTTGTTGAGCGTGTGTGTGTTTTGGTGTATATAAATCTTGCAATGAAAGACCAACATTTTAAAGCAGGAATATACAGGTGGTGACGTTTAAGAATGAAAATGAATCACTATAAAATCAGAATAGCAATTTTATAGTTTTAATTTATCATAATATGGCAATTGTTTAAGCAGTACAATATTTTCTGCAAACAATAACATGTTCTGTCTCCATGAGGTTCAGCTGAAGGCTTGGACCTGTACTGGCCCCTACGAACATGATCTAAACTGCAAACACATTGTTCTTTTGCTAGTTTAGCAGTTTTAGTTTCTTCTGTTTTAACATATTAACATATTAACATTTAACATTTAACATTTAACATTTATGGTGCCTCTAAGAGATTCTTTTATAGAGCTGTAAATCTGTTTAAAATGTGCACAGTGGACTAAACCCCAACCACAGTCTCAGAACTTGTCAGAAAGATCTCAATTAGGTATTTCTTATGTAGTTCAACCTGCAAGAGTGGAGGTCATGTCATTTTACAGATGTGAAAAATACCTGGCTTGTTCTAAAAAAAAAAAAGCCTTTGAACTCTTGATTTGAAGCGGAACAATTTAAGTTTAGATTTATTTATTGACACTGAACATGAACAACATTCGAAGACGACTCAAAAACAAAATGCACAATATACAAACTATCTACAAAAGTATTGCTCTTGTGTGAATAAATACTCTTTCCAGTCACAGTGTTATGAGAGAGACCGCTCCTCTCTGCTGTTGAGCTGGTAGCTACTGGGGTCCACTGACTCGGGCCGGAGCGCGGGAGGCCCCAAGTACTGCTCAAACTCGCTCCGATCCAAATCATACAGCGTGTCCACGTGAATCTGCTCCAAGTACAAGTCCAGCGAGGGGCTTGGGTAGAGCCAGGCCTCGAAGGGTTCCGAGCCGCCGGAGCCACGCGGGACACTCCACTGCATCTGGGCGTAGAACGACTGGTGGTCTGTGGGGACACCAGGGGGGCACGGTGCTTCAAAGGCAGTGTCTGGGAACGCCGGGTTTGGGCATGCCCTCTGCGGGAAGGGGGCGTTGGCGAAGGCTTTCTTTTGGTTGTGTAGAAGGTAGCCGAGCCCGTACGGAACAGAGCAGTAGGGGGGCAGGGAGGGAGAGGCGGTGGTCTCGGGGGTCTGGGGCTTGTTGGCGGAGGGTTTCTTCTGCTGCTTTCGTCGGCGGGGTCTGTACTTGTAGTTTGGGTGGTCGATGGTGTGCTGCACCCGCAGGCGCTCGGCCTCCTGCATGTAAGGACGCTTCTCTGCCAAGGACATGGCCTTCCAAGTCTTACCTGTGGAGGGAGAAGGCAAATTACCATGAGTCAGTTATACAAAATGTCCAAACAACTAAATAAAAATAAACTAAGGGTCAGAAAATGTTGTTACCTTGAGAACAAATGAATATAAGAAAATTAATATAGGCTATTGATGGGTTTCTGTCACATGAGCTTTTCCTGTTAGATGTGATTTTGCAAAGATACGGTATTTTGTCCTCATATTTCATCACTTTGTATACTCATGCATTGTTGTAGCGTTTAAGAGTCTATCAGCACATTAGCTGTCCATGTTTTACTTTTTATTTTTTTTAACAAAGTCAAATAGGCCGTAGATTAGCCCAAACATTAAAACTGAAGCGTACGTAGCTGAAATTAGTGGGCTTACCGAGTATTTTGCTGAGGTCGGTGTTCTCCAGGTCTGGGTTGAGCAGAGCCAAGCGTCTGCGCTCCTCTTTGGTCCAGATGATGAAGGCGTTCAGAGGCCTCCTGACCCTCTGCTGTGTGGAGGATTTGGCCTCGGGACTGGTGCAGCTGGAATCAGAGTGGACCGAGAGTGGGCTGGATGGTCCGGTGCTCGGTGAGCGCACCTCGGTCACATGGTCCCCGTCCTCCGCGCTGTCCATCACGTGGTACTGGACTCGCTCTTGGTTGAAATACATGTTGGTGAGATGTCTTTGGTTCTGGTGGAAGGCCGCTGCGCCAGGCTTTTATGAAGGGAATCCACCAATGGGAGGCGTGGGGCCGAGGTGTGAAATCAAGGTGTTTTTTCAGGTTATAGTGATCGGTCCAACTCCAATCAACGAACACACGAAACTTCACCACATTCAGTCTGTCATAACATAAGACATGCAACCATGCCCTAATACTAATAGCCCTATTGGTATCTAATGGCCATTTCAATTATAATGGGGTGAAATTCAAATGCTACAAAAGAGATGCTTAACGATAAACAACACGTGTATATGCCACATACGCTGGTAAACATGAATTGATTGATTTTGAATATAAGATGACCAGGTTTAGATGGAACGGACGCCTTGCAATTAATAATATGAAGCATATGTTACATCATTTGGAGAAAGATCTCTAAGAAATTGAATCCAATCAATTGCCCGTACTGATAGGTGCACATCAAAGTGTTCACGAGGCATGGCCTGGTTACTAATTACATTGAGGCTCTCAGTTCTTATCAGTCATCTTTTGTCTTTATCAAGGAACATTTACACGAAGCAGACACACATGATCAAGGCGCGTTTATTACGCGATTACCGGTGCGCACAAATGTTTGCCTGGCTGGACGCACGCATGTTGATGCACATGCAAAGATGTGAAGTACAACTAACATTTAAACATGTAGGCTATCGTTGCCTCAGTCACAATGCAATAATATTATGGCAATCTCCAACACACATTTAGTTATGCCAAAGACAAAGCACAGTCTCAACAGACCGACAGTTAGGTGACGTGTATTGACGTCTGTCAAAACTGTACCAGGAACAGACACAGAAACCGCAGCCAGACACGAGCTCTTCTCATTAGAGCCATTCAAACCCGTGATTCCCGCAAAGACTCCATTTTTATCGCACATAAATTAGTATCATTGCAGCAGTTATAGATTAGCCCACGTGACGCGCGCCATGCAGCCTACTTTGTTATAGGCCCATTGTTAAAGTTGGCAAACAGTGTTACATGCTTTTTATTTTTAAACTATCAAAACGAAATGGGATGGGACAAATGCCATATGGACTGTGAGGCTTTCAGTTGTGTCTGGAACTCTACCCGTCATGCATGATCACAATTCACTACAAGCCACTCCATACAGGTGCTCGCTCCACTGCTGTTTCTGTGAATATGGGCCCTTGCGTCCGGCACCACACTTTATTGTAGCGATTATGCGCTAGCAGTGGCGTTAACGCTGCAATACACCGTGCGTAATAGCTGCACCTGTCCGGCTTTGTCTCACAGACGAGTCGCTAACGCGGTCTCTTTATGGTGTTAATATGTGGAGTAAAATCACGTTATGAGTAATACACATGGGGAAAGGAACCCAATAAACAGATGCGGAGAGCATATCCCGGTAGCCTTTACGCACGAATGGTAGACTTACGCAATGAAGAATTGATAAGGATTCTTTATCAAGTTCCGAGGAAAACCATTTAACTATTGATCAAAGAAAAAACAGCAACTTAGTTTTGAATTTGATAATTTAATGAAATTATTAAGACGCCAAAGACGACAGAAATATCCGTAGGCCTGTCTTACAGAAATTATTTTTATCAGCTTACAACGCATCAGGTCATTCGGCTATAACTCGTAAATAAGTTGCTTCAAGACACCCAGGTTATTTGCCTTAGGGGGGTCAGTGTTAGGGGTAGAATCCACATCCCAGATGTTAATCGGAACGCATGCTGCAGTGCGCCTTCAACAGCGCTAATGGATTGAATCAATTACTTTGGAAAGACACAGCGTGAATACAATAACGTTTGGTTTCGGCTGCGCTTAGCTGCGAGTTTGTAAAAAAATATTACACCGTGCAAACTGAAGATTATATAGGGATTTATTTAGGATGCCCAATGCACAAAGCCAAAGAAAAAAATCCATTAGGTCTATATAGCTTCTTGTAGACGACCAGTTCATCCGACTTTACGAAATAATTATTTAAAGTGGTGTTGTTATGCCTGTAATCCAGGCTTAGTGAATCCTGATCTGTATGACGACAGAGGGATATCACTGCATTCTCATCATCAAACAAGGGCAGAACTTGGCTCAATGGGTACTATGTTTGTGAATAGGGATTGTCCTGATGACAATGTACCATTGTACTGGACAGAAGACTTATATGGGACAGTCCTCTGCCTCTTCTTCACTTTGGATCACTCTTGTTCCGGGTGGCATTGAGAGAAGAGCACCCAGGATCTAAGCACTGGCATCTTCACCTGTTGGACTATATATGCTTTTGGAGGCATATGATTTTTGGTGTTTTGTGGAGATTGGATATTTGTTATACAACTTGGTTTATTTTTGTCACTTGAAGCAGAAGCTTTCATACCTTTTCAGAAGTCTAGGATTGGAAAGTCCTCTAAAACATTTTTCTTTCAACATTCCTTGCCCTGACATTATTTGGATGTGCTGCTGATCTGCATGGAGACACTTATCTTGGCACATATGTGACGGAAAGCTATAGGGTTTGTTAAAGTACTGTATTCTGGGCTTCTGTCAGTGCCGTCCCACAGTCTTTCCTTACAGAGACTCATTCATACAGAGCACATTGTCTCATAGCCTGAGGTGTGAAAGGAATATAATAGTGCCAACATGCACTGTTTTGCTCTGTGCTGTATTGTATGGGCACAGCAGGCTAGCATCAAGATACAGGACACAGACAGCATTCAATGCAGGACTGCACTGTATGAGAGGATGCCCTGTGGACTGAGGTCCAGGGTGCCGAGTGCAAGCCTCCACACTCCCAGAGTCAACAGCCCCTGCTCGGTCTACGACAGGCCAGCTGAGAGGATTACAAGCCCCCTGGTGTAGACAGGCTTAATGTAGCCTCATTAGCAGTACACAATGGGTCTCCACCTTAGAGAACAGATAACAAGGCAGGCTCAGCCAGACTTCAAACAGCAGCACAGGCCTCTGCTTCAGCCCAGGTGGTCCACATGCAGCACCAGCATGTACAGTTATGTGGATGTTGCTTTCATATTCTATGGTATTCTTTTGTAATTAGGTCAAACGTTTTTTTGTTTTGTTTTGTACTTCTTAATATCTTGTTGTAATTAATGTACAAACATAAATACCACAATATGCATTTCATGTGTGGATAAGCAAAAGTTGCACAACGTTGTGTTGTCTACCATTGTGTAATACTTAGTCATCTATATGTGCTATAACAAAGCATATTTGGTAGTGATCACCTTGTGTTTTAATACTATTACTCTATTATGTTATTAGGTGGCTGAACCTACCAAACCTTCCTTTCTCTGTAAATAAAGGACTATGCTGCACTGAGCAGTATTCTGACTGCTGATAAGTCTTATCTGTTGAATTGAATGGGTCTGGTATGGTCCATGCAGTGAGGCTGTGCGTGGTGGAGGCTTATGCCACGTTACACTGTATGCACAGATCTTTCATGTCTCAATGTTGGCACTTCAGCAGACAGAGCATTCTCCATTAGGTGTAATTATCCCCAATTATAAACTGAAGTTAGACTGAGAGCTGTGAGACACTGTGATATGTGTCTGTCCTAAGTGGCTCAATCAAAGGAGATAGCATAAACAATCTGGGCCTGCTCCTCTGCCGCGCCATGGTCTGAATGTTTAATTAAATAGTGTGAATAGGGAGACTCTGACACTAGATTAATAGCAGTACTGGTAAACTGCATATACAATAAAGACTAGACCACTTTTTACCAGTGTAAATGTCATAGATGTGTCTTTAGAGAATGTTTTAATTCCGTTTTATTGCTGCCCAACTATAGACTCAAGTATGTATTTGCAAATGTGAGCCTGACACAGACTCAAAAGGATCTGCTGCTTTGAAGATAAGCACTGTAGTTCAGCCATAAACAATGATTGTGCTCTTTCTTTCCTGTGGTGTGATTTATTTTAGGTATTATGCGGTAAGGATTTGGGCTGGTTTCCTGGCAGGCCTTCATGCAGGCATCCACAACTTGTGAAGTTTATTAGATGGGTCAACAAGAGATTCAAGGATGCACTCACAAAACCAGGAGAAAAATCATCAAAGCAAAATGTTTGCACTATGCCTTCTTCATCTAATAGTGACAATAAACTAGTGATGATATATTAGTCTTTATTCATACAGTTTGTTTTATTTTTTACATGAAGGAGCATCTAAAGCTGGACACACAGTAGAGGATTTTTAGGCAGATTTTCAGTCTTTCTGAGTCTGAGGAGGCCTTTCTCTCATGTCATGTCTGTCATGGGACTTCTCATATGTGTGTATGTGTGTCCTCATGTCTGTCCTTAAGTGTGTGTGTGGTCTGTGCACAGATTTTTAGTCTCAAAAGATTTAAAATCCTGTAGTGTGTGGCCACCTTAAGGGAGAGAGATGCCCTGGGCACCCTTCCATCATTAGTTTGGACATTTCATTAGTTTGGACATTACATCTGCTCCTCGTTTTACTGCTTTGATGTTGGTGGTGCAAGAGACAACTGTTGTGATATTGGACTGTACAAAATAAATTCATTTGATTTGAATTACAAAATGGTGACGAAACAGAAAAAAATAGTACTGTATCAGAAAATGTAGACCACAATTTTAAGTGTGGCAATTAGCAAATCATGACGATTGCTTCATATTATTTTGATAACATTGTGCTCTGAAACAAAAAATAATCTGTCCATTCATATCAATCAATAACTGGACTAACTTCTGGGATTAATCCCTCTGAACCTGCTTAAAATGTGCATTAAAAACTGAATCATAAAACAAATTGCAGTCACAGATATGTTCACAAATATCCAGCAGCCCCTGCATCAGTTACGTTACCAAAAAAATTAATTCCTTTGATAGTGCTTTTAAAAGGGTGAGATCTGTTCACTAGCAGCCCTTAAAACAATATCTGGAGTAAAATCCCAAGTTATAAATAACATACCAGACATTTGTCTTTCGATAAATAAACATGTACTGGAGAGCTGCTTTATAGAGGTTTATGATGCCCAACTCTGAACATCTAAAAACATAAGAATGAATATTAAAATCAACTAATTATATTGAAAAAAAAATACACATTTAAGTACCATTGAAATTTTCCAATTCATACCATGTGTTTTGCTTTTTGTTAATGGCAATTCGAGATGAAAGGGGCAGAAATTGTGCGTTTTCCCGAATTGTACTTGAACAGCGTGGGTGAGGGGACCTTTTGAATGTCCAGGCCAGGATACAGCTGCATATGACTAATTTCTAACTCCCCTTCTAGATGTATGCTACCCCTTTTGCGAGTAACACACATCACTGGGCATCTGTTTCCTGTTTTCATTCTTTGAGTTATCTTATTTTCCTCATTTCCCCCTCACCTGTTACAATCCACGTTCCTTCCATCATGCAGCAATGCCAGCTATGGATTATTCAGTTATCGAATTAAAGATAGGAATGATCTCTTATTTGATTTATGATAAATTATTTAAACAATTTAATACTTTAGCATAGAATAAAGGCGTTTTATTACAAAATGTTCAAATTTATTTTACAGAGAGACCCATTTTTTTAGACACTGTACATTTATTTTTCATTTAATTTACAAACTATGAATTGTAATATTTGAGCAGTTTCTCATCAGTAGGTTTCAGGATCTTTTTCTCTGGCATATTAACGATCCATCCAGGAGCGAGGCCAAAAAAGAGCTGTCTGATCCCCTTCCTCATAGACAGCATGTGATAGAGTTCGTCTTTGGACATGTCAGGAAGAACATATCCATACTTAAGGGCCAAAGCTATCCGTGCCTCCTGGATTTTGTCTGTATCTGCCAAATAACCTCTGTTTTCAGCGTCTGAGTAATAGGGCACCATGTCCTCTCCTGGTAGCATTCTGCGAGGGATAGGTTGTCCCCTCATGAAGAATGGGACCGGCTTGATGAGAATCCCTTATGTAAACAATGAAGTAAACATTATTAATAAAATTGTTAAAAGTAGTGAAAACATTCTATCAACTGAGGTAATTAATATTTAATTACCAAGGCTTATAGGATCGTAGAAACTTGTGGTTATGACTCCTCCATTTCGCTCAATAGCAGCTATTGCACCTTCTGAAGCTCTTTGTACTTCTATATTAATTTTTGCCGCAAAAATGTCAGAACCCTGGAACAGAACAAACAGATTTACAGCTCATTTTACACGTCAACAGCTCTACAGCACCATCTGCTGGGGATATGTATGTATGCATGTACAGTATATGTATATATATATATATACACATACATACATACATAATTGTGTAATAATTAGGGCTGAAACAACATCAATTTATCAACAACTATTGAAATAATCATCCACTATGTTAGTAGTCAATTAATCATTTTCTAGAAACAATTGTCAGATTGTTAACTCAGCCAAGATCTGTCCACAGATCTGAGGTAAACATGTCCAAATCTTATATTTTCATGACGTGAAAGTTATTTATGTTTAACATTTCTTATTTTGTTTCTCAAGACAATTATCCAATCAAAAAGCAGAATGAGCCCCACACACTAGTGCAGCCTTCAGTAGTTTAAGGTCAGTCACTAAATTCTGGATGTTCGCAGCTTTTAAATGATTCATGTCCTATTCAGATACTTTCTTCCAACCCAATAGCCTCCTACAAACATTATCTTTAACTATACTCTATCAAAATGCTCTCACGCAGCGTCACTTTAGCTTCATGAGGTTAATAGGTTAAAAATAATTTGAAATCCCATTATTTTTTTTACCCCAAAGATTCTAAAAAATATCAAAAGATATTTTCCTGTTGCTCTTTGTTTTCGTACAAATAGGCACCGGTGATACAAAATTGCCCATACTGCTTTTGAACATTTTTCAGGTTATTTGGTTATTTGTTAAAAAAGAATAATGTTGGAGGTTTTTAGGACCCAGGACACAGCTGACAACTACTAGTGACAAATGAAGATTATTTTGGCAATACCTCGTCCACCAACTGGACCCCATAGTCCCTCTTGAGAGGCTGGACAGTGACTCCTCTGGCATTAACCAACTGGGTCAGATCTATGGGCTGCGTTGTGTCGACCCGTCCCAAATCAATGAGATACTGAAGTCGTTTGAGTGTCAGGGGCTGGTACTGAGGCCGTCGGCTGAAAAAGCAAAGATGCACAGCTTAGATCCCATGTATACACTTAAATTGTATGATATGCGTGCGTTTCCAGCCACACAAGATTACCTGTGCCCTTCATTGTAGGTATATTTGGGAATTGCTAGGTAAAAAGGAGTTCCCCCGCCAACAAAGCCCAAGCGTGGTCGATTGCCCCGCTGTCTCTCGCCTTTATGTCCTCGGCCGCTTCGATTACCTCCATGCTGCCCTCTGCCCCTCCGTTTATCCTAAACATGAGAGGAAAAACTGAGCTATTAGGATAATTGAGTCTAATATCGGAACCTGGGTAGGTAGATACATGGGGTGGACAGCATTGAATGAGTTAGCTGACATTTAATCACAAAATAAAACAAGGCTAAGCATGCTAAACATTACACGCACCAACTTTGTGGATCCAGGCTCAGGCCGCAAGTTTGCCAACGTAATGCGAGGTAAATTCTGTAAGATATCTAATGCTTTGCCACCGGGTTTTTTAGGAATAGACATGTTTCTTGTAGCCTTGTAGCTCACATGCCAAAGCTAGCCAAAACCAAGGACATGTGGGTCACGTGACATGGGGGAGCGGAAGTACTTATTTGTCACCTTTCAGGGGTTTCAGTGTAAACGTTAAACTCGTTAAAAAGTCATAAAATACATAAAAAGATACAGTAATAATGCAAGAAAAGAAATGTCTGTGTTTCAAAACATTTGACATGCTTAGATTTATATATTTGTAGATTTATACAGCAGTCTGTAAAATGTTACTTTTATGGCAACCTCTTCTTTTTACCCACGGAATTGATATATGTATTATTATTAAACATAATGTATGCACTTTGTGCCCTGGCTAGAATACAGAATTCAGTGTAAATTATTGTCATTACGGGGGAATTATAGGTGATTAGGGGCGTTTTTATTGACACGACATCTGGCCAATGACTGTCTTGTATTTTTCCTGTACACTGAGCGGTCCCCGGATAATGACCAATCATGTTGTACAGAGGCGGGGCTACGGTGGCAGTCGGTGTTACTGACAAGTTGTTGTGTGGGGGCTTCTCATGGTGTTTTTTCCGAGGAAATCCAACTTCAAAAGACCAATACTCGGCAGTCAGCATTTGTTCATCGCTGAGTGTGATACATATTTTTAGATCGCTTTGTCTAAACTTATAGACTGAGACACGCGGAGTGAGAGCAGCGCCGCCGCAGATTGACAGCAAAGGGGTATCGGCTCGTGATTAGCTCTGCTGCTAACCTTCCCTGTTACAGTCGCTGCCTCCGCGCTATATGTGCGGCAATAACATGTCAGCGCCTTTACCTGCCATTGTGCCTGCCGCCAGGAGAGCTACTGCAGCGGTGAGTGCCCTGCTTTCACCAGCATCGTTTCATCACAGCACCTGCTGCTGTCCTAAAAAAAAATCTTTGCACTTCTAAAGTATGCTTTGCTTTGTTCAGGTGATATTCCTGCATGGCCTTGGTGATTCGGGGTACGTAAACTCACAGGTTGACTATATAAATGTGATGTTGTACACTTGTTGTAAACTTGTTATAATCTATGTTAGGCATGGCTGGGCTGATGCTTTTGCAGGCATCAGGATACCACATGTGAAATACATCTGCCCGCATGCGTAAGTATTCAAGATATTGTAGATGTGCTGTACAAGACATAATAGCAGTCAAAGCTTCATTTGAACTGGTGAAAGCGATCAGACTTTGCTCTGTTACACGAGCTGCTGTACAGTACTGTCCTTGTGTTTTTCAGCCCTACAATGCCTGTGTCCTTGAATATGAGAATGTCGATGCCATCATGGTGAGAACACACTGCCACATTTTAATAAACACTGATGTTACAACACTAATCCTGCCTTTGCTTTTTGCCCTCTAGGTTCGATATCTACGGATTAAGTCCGGATTCACTCGAAGATGAGGTTGGGATTAAAAGAGCTTCAGATAACAGTATGTTTGTGAAGAATTAAGTGACAAATCTTTGACAATACATCTTGTCTGCAATATGTATTTACAGTTTCAAATCTGTTGTACATGTTACAGTCAAGGCCTTAATCGATCAAGAAATAAAGAATGGGATACCTTCACACAGAATTCTTCTAGGAGGATTTTCACAGGTAAATGAAGTTCTAGTCTTCACAGTAATTCTGATATTATACAGTTTGAATGCACAGATTTTGTTTATTTTGTACAGGGTGGTGCATTGTCCCTTTACACGGCTCTGACGACTCATCAAAAACTGGCTGGAGTGGTAGCCCTGAGCTGCTGGCTACCTCTCCGTAAATCGTTCCCTCAGGTACATATGAATCATAGCTCAACTGTCAACAGAAAACAAACAACATTTTTTAATTTGTGGGAATTATTAATCTGGTAACTTATCAAAGTTATGTATCACCCACTGCATCAAACTTTTCCTGTGTCATCTATGAGTCATAATCCGATCAAAACAATAATCTGTAATAATCTCTTGTATCGCCAGGCCTCTGCCAATAGCCTTAACAAGGACATGCACGTGCTGCAGTGCCATGGCGACGCTGACCCTCTCGTCCCGTTCGTATTTGGCAGCATGACCTCGGAGAAGATGAAAACCCTCATCAACCCAGCCAACGTCAACTTTAAATCCTACCGGGGTCTACCTCACAGCGCCTGTCCAGAAGTTAGTGCAGGAAAAAGTCATATTTCAGATCATGATTTTTCATGTTTGGGACAATCTAAAAGTCAGCCATGTATCTTAATAGTTTCGAATATTGCAATGCTTACAAGTAGTGGGACTATTTTATAGGGAGTCCACCGGGGATATATGAAATGTTCAATGAATCTGATAATGGGCAAAGTGCTATTTAAATTTAAAAAACAAAGCAATTTCTGGGAGAAAAAAAAGTTTTTCCTTCTTTGTAGGAAATGGTGGACGTGAAGCGTTTCATAGAGAAGACACTCCCTCCCATCAGCAACGAATGAAGAAGGAGCCATGCACACATGCGCACAGCACCGTCAGATGCCATCGGCCGAGACTCCAGGGAGAAATCGTGGAGCCAAGAACCTTCAGACTTTAGGACAGTGAAACCGCGCTGCAACTCATAGGACCAGGATGAACACAGGGCTGCGACTGCCCTCCAGAAAGACAGGACTAAAGTGATGCTGCAACCTGAAGCTACACACAATCTCAGTGCCCCAGGGGAGTAACAAAAGCCCAACAGCCGCTTGTTGACTGTATCCATCATGAGAAGCCATTATGCGCAGGAAATAATGTAGGACTTCAGTTTTGGGTTAACCAACTATCAATAAACCGCTCGTTATTTAAGGTCCTATTTCATGCATCATTCAGACAGTCTAAAATACTTTTGAGCCCCACAGCATTGCTTTTTCACATTTTTATAGTTTTCAGATAATGTATATATTGAAACTAGGCTAAAGTAAGTTAGTTAAAGTAATTTCTGGGCATACAGAAGTCTAGAATCATCCTCTACTGGCACGCAGAGGAGTGGAAGTCTTTTTTTAAATGCTAAACACAGCAAGTTTCCATTATGAGCAAGACTCGCCTTGTAGTGGTGGTCATTGATGTGCTAAAATAATAAGGATGACTTCACCGGACTAGGCTATGACATCATCAACTGAGAAGCAAACATTTTGATACTTGACAAAAGAGATTTTATGATACAGGATTACTCGAATGAGACAAAACACTTCAGGTATGTTTTTATTGAGGAAACAACATTATAATATGGTAAAATTTCACAAAAGGCTGTTAACCATAGGCCCTTTCAGATTTTTGTTAATGTATTCTTTGTAGTTGGACAAGTTTAGTGAATGAAGTATATTGAAATCTGTAGACGATGTTTGTTTTGCTTTTGGGGATTCTTTTTTCTTTGCTGCAGTGATTGAAAAGGGCTGTCTTGGCAAATTTGCAAGTGTTCAGGATGATAGCTATATTTTTGCCTAATCTGTAGATTGTATAAGCATAATGCCTTTGCTAAATACAGACGCTTGAATGCAACATAATATGCAAGACGTAAACATATCACATTGAAACCACATAGATACAGTTGTGCTTTATTTAATTTATGATAATGAAAATAACTAGTTGACATTTCCCTTTATAAATACATAAATATATCAGTGGTCTTGGTATTTATTTCCTCTGTCTTGTGTTAAATAAATAGAATCACTATTATCACAGTAATGAAGTACACAGAAGAGACCGTAAATCTTTTTGCTGTAAAAATGTATGTTTGTAAAGAGCTGAAAGCACCAAACTTGTAAAGTCAGTGGCACCATGTTCAAGGTGCAGGAGATGATCTTTATCCAAGGCACTTTCCTTCTTCAGTTAATTTGAAAAGAAAACCTACTTTATTCTACAAGAACTGTTAAGGCGCACAAACTACCTAACTACATATGCAGTGCTCAGAGATTTTCCCTTATTAAACAAGGTAGAAAAGTGCAATGTCAGGCGCTAGAGAACATACAAAAATATAGATATGTTAAGTAACTCATGCCAGAACTAGCACTTTGTTCTTGCTTTCTCCACAGGTTTTGGTAAACTAATTATGGGTAAACAAATAGCAGTTACAGTTGATATAGACCATTTTGAAGTAGTGTTCATTTCCTGTGTCTTTCTTTAAATAGCAGGACTCCAGCAGAACGAGGTCGACTACAGTCTCCCAGGAGAAGAGTGAGGCAGTGAGGGACAGTCTATGGCTGAGGGGGCGCCTCCTCCAGGCTCTTGAGTAGATCCGTGTACGCAGTGGAGTTGATGAAGCGCGGGTAAGAGTCCCTCTGCATCAGTGTGTAGATCTGCTGCTGCGCGTCATCAAACGTATGTGAGGTGGGCTCCAGCATGTTGCGGTTTATCACTTCACGAACACGAGAGTCCAAGCTCACCTAGAACGCAATAGTTAAAATACATGTAGGCAAAAAAGTTATTTTTGCTAATAAGAATTCTGGTTCTACATAATCTATTAATCAATCTATCAATAAACTTGAATGATTTTATTTCCATGTGACTGCATGAAGAAATAAAATGACCCAAAGTGATTCTCATTGCATTAACCATTCACTCTGCACACTCAACAGTAAGCTACTGCTGTAGCTACAGCTCCCCTGGAGCTTACTGACAAGTGTGCGGCTGCAGGTTTGAGGCATTTGCATAAAGACTTATCACGCACTGTACAGTCACGCCGACAGAGTGAGTGAGGTGACATCAACAGGGTTCCCACTCTACCTGGAAAACCTGGAAAATTACCTACCTTTTATCAAGTCATGGAAAACACATGGAAAATTACTAAAAATGTCAAATGTCCTGGAAAAACATATTTTGTCCGTGAAAATATTTCTCCTCCATTTGCTTTTCTGTCTAAAATAAATATAAGCGATAGTGTGCACCAGACTAAAACTAGCTCATTCTGCTCCAGAACAGAGGAAAAAGTATCTTCTATTTCAAAATTTTCTCAGGGGGGAGTAGGGGACTCCCGAACCCCCGATTTGACCATGTTCACAAGAAAAGGTATGCTTTACATGTCTAAGCAAATCTTTTCAGTCCAAAAAGCTATAGGCTTTAGCCATTATTAGATCGTATCCACAGGGGGCGCTGGTGAGTGAGGGGGACAGAGTGGACCTGGGAATTCCTAATCTTAATGTTTTATATTTTTTGCGCTTTTAAATATCATGGAAAATCCTGGAAATGACCTGGAAAATAAAGAGTGGGAACCCTGATCAAGGACCACCATCTATTTATAGGACTTTATTTATTTATTTAAGTTGTTTTGTTAGTTGATCACCATAAGCACCAATGTGGTGCTGTGTGGATCGTAATTACCTCTTTTGGGGATAGGATAGAGATGAAGTCTTCATATATTTGCCGAACTTTCTCTTCGACCACAGTTTTGTTGGTCTCCTTTTTCAGCTCCTCACAGGCGAACCAGAACATCATGTTCTCCTCACTAAACTCTGTCCTCAGAAACTGCCTGAAGCAGTAGCGCCCAGACGCGCTCTTCATCAGCTTCTCAAATGACACAGACCAGGAGCAAGCCTCTTCCAAAGTGGGCTTAGAGCTGTAGACCGGACATTTTACAGGGTTTGTTATCAAATTGTCTGCAAGTGAAGTCTGAATGATTGGGTTACACTTACCTTTCTTCACAATTGTTGCTTATATCTGTTCTGCGCTCAAACCTCTGGACTGTCTCATCTTCACTTCTCACAGTTAGACTAGAAGAAACAAAGACATGTTACTTTCATCTGATTGATTTTGATTCTCTTATTTCTTTAATTGTTCATAAGACCACCCTGCCCTGAAGGGAGCATACATTGCTAAAGTGTCCTATGGGAGCACCATTCTCTAATTAAAATGGTCCCAGTGCCTGGTGTAGCAGCTGCTTATGGTCTAATTGATTCAGTTGAGAGTCCACTGCGCATCGTCCCATGTGGGAACATGTAGTAGTAACTGCAACAATAGAACTCATAGATGCAGAGACAAACTGTTTTACTTGATCCCAGTGGATTGAATTAATAGGCTGACTGTCCTCAGAGGAAGTACAAGTAAATGGTTTATAATTCCAAAACAGATCAAGCCCGTAGGGTCAATGTCCAGTGAGAGTTGCCCTGAGAACTACTGCTGAAGTGAAGGAGAAGGTTAACTAGCCCTGATTGTAAATCACACTAGTGTCCATTGTATCTAACATGAACATGAACATACACGTTCCAAGCGCGGTCTGACATATTGCATCATGATTATACTGAAATGATCAGAATACTTTGCCACTCATGCATGTTTACAATTTGTTATTTACCCCGGGGTTATTTTAAGAGAATAACCGCACAGGTACTATGTGACAATTTCACAGTAGTTTGTATTTAGTAACAGTATTTTGTTTTGCATGTGTAGACATAGCCTACTTGATGCAGTGTTGTATGATTTGTTATTAAGAAATATTGTCATTAATACTGTTGATTTGTAGGATGTAAGACATTTAACTTTACCTTGTAAATAAATCACTTCTGCAGTTAGTTTAATTGAATCAGAATTTGAAATCTGCTGATGCTGACTCTGGTCTCAAAGACATGATTTGAGCTGTAGTGGTTATGCTCTGAACATGGTGTGTGTGGGCGCATCATGGTGCCGTTACCAGGAGCAGCTACAGCAGCAGCACCAGCAGAAGCAGCAGGCGTTGGAGGCGTTGGTGGGGGTGTTTCCCATTCTGTGGCGCGCTTGGAGGACACTGGCTGCTGCTTCCTGATGAACCTGCATCTGTTTCTTGCGCATCTCCAGCCACTCTGAGCCCATGAACTGCAGAAAAACCATTACACAAGAGGGTTTTCGGGAATTGTCCTGACGTGTGGTCAAGACAATTCAAAGCGCTGTGGGATTATTTATTTCTGAATATAGCCTAGTTTAACTTAAACTTGAGCGCAACGTTTTCTAATGTTAAGTCAAACTCGAACCTTCCACCCCTGAGTAGCAAATTGCCCAAGAACACTGTTTATTCATAGCTTACATGCTTGTAACAACGAGCAAAAACCCCTTTTCTTATTTCATTAGTTCTTAAAGATGAGCAGCGATGACCGCGACAGAGACCGCTCCGATCGCGTCAGTCGCGTTCACGGGGTTGCACGGTCCATTCGAGCTCCATCCTTGCCAGATATAATTAAAGGCATTATTTAGTCATAAATGCTATGTAGTCAAGACACTCTAGCAACAAACATTTGCAAATGATGAGATTCACGGAATCCTTTGCAATATTAGGCTCATGGGAGCATTTGTGGATGCTGCAACACTGGAGATGTTTGAAACCGTATTCACGCAAACAAGCAGATGGACATTACGCAGCGGTGTGTCTGCATAAAATAAATATCAGTGTGTACTCACGGTGTCACCATGAATGCCAGAATACAGGTGATTTTTGCCTCTATCACATCCGTCTCTGCCTCGACTTGACACGATCCAGTTGGTTCCTCTCCGCGCATGCGTTCCCACCGCGAGTGTGAAGATTTCTGTGCGCCCGTGAATTAACGAGAGCGCGGAACATCAGAGCAGCTGGCTTCATGTAACAGAAGAGATGTCCAAATCTGTCAGATAGCCTAGGCCCACCGTACACTTTCCCAACACGATTCGACACAGGCTCCTATCGGGACATCTTGTTCCCTGCCTCTTAATCTCATCTGGGAGCCAAATAAATGAGGCGTGTTTTGTCTCGCATCCTCGTCTGCAGCATCCCCAGATTCTTCTACTTGATTATTTTTATGATAAAGTTTCTCCACCAGATGGCAGCAAAGATCCACTGTTAAGCCAGATGTTGTGCGTTGTAATCCTGTTTATTAGCCCAGGGCATGTGAAAAAGGAGTGTGGCTTCAGTGGAATAGAATAGCCCATATGTCCAGTAACATAGGCCTCAGGTAAGAAGAAATGTGAACTGAACAGCAACTGGAACTATGCGAAATTTAAATGACCATTACCTGTCGATATTTCTGAGAGAAAGTTTGTGATTAAAAAGTGCAATTTCCTGTATCTGGCAAGAAAACACTGCATTCTGTATGTATCTGACAAATGGAGCAACACATTTTTACCAATTCATGAAAGTAGAAGTAATGTGGTGCATTTAAAAATGGTTAATATTGTTGCTGGCTTCTCTTTCTCATCATCTCTAGGCTATTGAGTTCAATTTCAATACTGTTTGCAACTTTTTGAAAAATAATAAATTAGTCAGGGCAGTCCTGTTTATAGGGCTAGTGCCCTCCTTGGAAATTGTGCTGAAGCTTGATTTCAAGGATTGTTTTTAAATATTGTCAACTGGACTGTTTTGATTGAGTTGGGTATGTTTCCTTTCTATCTTCAGAAGCTTCTTCTCCCTGCAATTTAAGAATTATTGCAAAAGTTTTGAATCCGTTATATATTTTTTTAAGCTCAGTAAACATCTTTATCTGTTTTCCTGGGACGTGTAAAGGTTTTTAATACGTTTTCACCTGACTTGTTCTCATTTCTGCATTCAACTTGCCTTTACTAAAACTCCTTTTTGTTAATAGCTACTATGTTTTTTTTTCTATTCTTCATATCTATACATATTTCCCATATTCATATTCACATCATTTATTTTAGGATGTAAAACATGAAATGATAATGCTTTGATGTCCAAAACTAATTTAAAAAGCCTTGTAATCGATAAAATACTAACCTTTACTCACATATTTTTGTGTAGGTTCTCAGTCGTACAGGAGTTGTCCATCGTAGGCAAAAAATCTTCAGTCTTCATCTGTAGATGTAGATGAAGACTGAAGAATTTTTGCCTACGCTTTACTCACATAATTCAAAGCAAAGTGAAGTGAATACATTTGTCTGGCTCTGGTTCCATCTATATGTCCTTATTGCAGCTGCTACGCTGTGTGAGAGCGGATGATGCGGGAGGAAGGTGGGGTAAAGATTCATCCCCCTCACTTTGTATGGCTGACACGTTCATAAACCATAACCATAGACTCCAGCCGTTACATGTAAGCTGTGTGGTAAATCATACATGTGGTAATCTTACATGGGAATTGCCTCTTTGAAGGACCTCGCTCCCCTGTGCCATAACCACTTGTAGGGCAGTGATCTATGTCCAGGAAATAGTGTCGCTGCGGGGATCGTGCTATGTCCACCGGTGTGAGAGGACCGAGATAGACGTTTAGGAGAGAAGCTGCAGGTGCAAGGGGAAAAAACTTGTTGTTGGACGCCACTTGACACAGTTGGAGGGCAGGCTCTATGGGAGAGAAACAGCTTTTGAAGAAAAAATGAAATTAGAAAATGCACAAATGTGAAAACTGCCATATTAACCTTTTAGCTGTGTCCTGTCATCTGACCATAATCATGCACATGATTAAAAAAAATCACCACGTTTGAACACTTTTTATGAGAAAATGATTTGACCTTTAGTTGTGTAAAAGCCCAGTAATAACAGATATTAGCCATAAACCAAAGCTCATCATTACAGTCACCATAGTTATGACAAGAATCCCTACCTGCCCAAAGGTCACCACCTCAATAAACTATAGGCTCTTAAGAATGTTATGCTTTCATATAAGTGCAATCTGTTAGGGAGGGAGCCAGGTTTACCAAGTATTGGTTTCTTTTCTTTCTTTTTTTTTTACGTTGTATTTTTTTAAATAAATTTACAATTTTAAGTTTTAATCCAGTTGTTTTTATAATTATTGTATGCACATCCTATTCTGTTTTCTGGCACGATCTGATATCACCAAGTAATTAAGAGTCCAGGGCCAATGTCAAAGTTGTTTGCCCAGGACCAATGTTACAGCCAGACAATCAGGGTGAAAACTTGAGATGTCATGACAACAATTAAGTTTAGGGACAGGGAACGATCTGCTGTACTTTGATAAATCTATGAGTTGGTTTGTCTGAAAATAAACCTAAACCTAGCCCTAACCTTAAAGATTTCCCTGTTCTTAAATTTAATTTTGTTATGACATCTCAAGTTTTCAAAGCAGCCCGTCACTCCCGAGCTGACTATCTAGCACAACTGACCCCTGATTGGCTGGCTGTAACATTGGTCCTGGGCAAACAATTTGACATTGGCCGTGGACTCTTAATTACTTGGTGATATCAGATCCTGCTGTTTTCTGTGTCAGTACTGCCATGATTTTCAATGGCCCCAAAACTGACCCCTGAGGTGCTCCTTATCTAGCTTTTTTCTCTCTCTCCCCGTTTGCTGATCACTACCCATCACACACTGGTGTACTGTATGTCTTTCTTACACGAGCGGTCGTTCTTGAAAAGCGCGAAGACTCTGGCTGCTGCTCCCCGAATTTATGTCAACATTTTTTTTGGTGAATGGCCTGTCTTTTCCTCATCCAACACCGCCACCAACAGCCCCTCGCTTATTTTTGTACAAAACTCCCATCTGTTGATTTTGTAAATACTGTAAAATGCATTTTGATATCATCAACATGTTTTTGATATACACAAGCTAACAGTTGATCATGCTGATTCGGAAAACTGTGCATCTGTTGAGAGGTGGATGTGTCTTGGTTATTAATGAACGAGAGACCGGGTGGATTAATATGCTATTATACATTTTCTCTGACAGCAGGGCAGGACAAATATTACTTTCTTTATAACACTAAAGAAACAGGGCTGCAAAATGGCCAAAATTATGCTTTTTATCCAGTTATGTTATTTCCATGCTACAATGTCATTACAGTGTGTAACATGCAAGTAGCTTCACAAAACAAGTGAATGGGTTTGGATTAGCAGACTGCAAAGCTCAGTTAGATCCTTCTTTTGCTAAACATAAACAGCTTTTTCAAGTTTAGATTTTTTTTTTTTTATATTTACCATTATGTTTACTGAGTGGCAGAGCTAACATTGCATAACATAACAATTTTAAAAACACATTATAGAGCCGGATCCTAAAGCACACTGACTAAGTGTTGTTATTGATAACACTCACCTATTGCTGCTGTAAACGATCAATCAATCAATATATTTTTGTATCACCCAATATCACAACAGGAGTCATCTCAAAGGGTGTTACAGACACCCGGGAAAAAAAGATCAAACAAATGTCCCAAACAGATGTAATGTCACACAAATGTAATAGCTAAACAAAACAAGACTAGGGTATCCTCTGTCCTTAGACCCTCCACCGTGGCAAGAAAAAACTCCAAACACCAAAAAAAAAAAAAACTGAGAAACCTTGAGGAGAACCACAATGGGGACTGGAGAGGGATCCACTCCCATGGACGGATGGGCAATAGATAGTCCCTAGGCTGACTAGAGTCCCTAGCTATGTTCAGTCAGAGCTGCAAAGACCACCACTGTTGTTCAGGCCTGCAGCCATCGCCGGATCTCAAACAGCCTGGGACAAAGAAAGTGTGCGCAATGTGAATAGCAATGAACAGATTAAAAGTAAAGGTAAAAAAAATAAAATTGCAGCATAGTTTATACAGTAAAGGTGGCCACACACTAGAGGATTTTTAGCGAGATTTTTAGTCTTAGGAGGCGCCGCTCAATTAAAACTTTCTCTCATGGCATGATCTGTGGTGGGACTCCTCATGTGTGTGTGTGTGTGTGTCCTCATGTCTGTCCTTAAGTGTGTGTTGTCTTTAGATCTTTAGTCTCAAAAGATTAAAAATCCTCTAGTGTGTGGCCCACCTTAAGAGGATATGGCTCAGTGTCCCGTACTTCCCCCAGGATTATATCCCCTATAGCAGCCTTGCTTATGCTGTAGGTTTAGTGCGGTACCTAGCTGACCTGCCCATAGACAATTTCAAAGGGGAACGTTTTGAGCCTAGTCTTAAAAATAGAGACTGTGTGTGCTTCTTTAACATGAGATGGAAGTTGATTCCATTAAACCAGAGCTTGGCAGCTAAAGGCTCTTCTTCCTATTGTGCTTTTAGAAACATGCGGAATCACCAGTAATTCTGCGTTTTGTGAGCGAAGTGCTCTGTTTAGCTGCTATGTCACTATAGCTTGTTGGAGATAAATTGGAGCCATCTCATTTATGGCCTTGTACAGTTGTGCTCAAACATTTACATGCCCTCGCAGAATGTCAGGCTATGTAAACTTACGGAATGATGACACAAAAACCTTTGTTTCACTCATGGTCAACTAGAAACTAGCCAAATGTCCTTAATCAAATGTTTACATATTGTGGATCTTGAGTCCAATTTTGTCAGAGAGTCCGGTATTTCAGCTGAAGTGAGTTCCTGAACAATTTTCCTAGATCAGGGACATTTGAGTAGTTTCTGTTTCATTATTACTTCAAAAGAGTAAACTTAGTTCTTTGCCAATAAATGGTTTTGCACAACCACTAACCATGAGTGGGGGAAAAAGTGTTTTCATTCATATTCTGTGAAAAATGGCCAAAAGGTTATGTTAACTTAAAAGGGTACGTAAACGTATGAGCAAAACTATACAGTATGTGAGAAAAAGGATTTAATTCTAAACTCAACCGGAAGTCAGTGGAGAGCCTTCAGCACTGGAGTTACATGCTCTCTACTATTAGTCCCTATTAATATTCTTGCAGCCGCATATTGAACGAGTTGAAAGCTTCTAAGAGAACCTGCGCTATTACGTTGCATCTTCATTTTTCCCTTTTGGCATTCTGTTCCAACTTTTTGAAGCATGCGGCTGCCATCGAGCTTTGCATAATTCTGCTTTTATCTAGTCTTTCCCACCTCTTCTGGAGCAGGGACTGTACTAAGTGAAAACCATTTGCCCTATGTTACCTCCAATTTAGTTATTACATTTGCCATTTTCTGCCTGGAGTTGATTCATAAGGGGCCATTATCTTCACTCCAACACTTGGTGAAATCGTTTAATGACACAGTGCTGGGAAGTTATTGTTTTTCATACATTTCTGCCCCCATAATTCAACTGGTAGAAGTTTTATGCTATCTCAAGGCTGCAGAAGTTCCCGCTGTAATGACTCCACTATAAACTTTTTGCAGCTATAAAGCTCTCCACCTCTCACATCTCGCCTAGATATTAATGGACTTCAGAACTGGCTGTGACTTAACAAACAGAAACCTAGGCATTCAACTTCAATTTGAGCTTTTCAATTACCTTATTTAAAGGAAAAACTTCAGTTACTTAAAATAATTGCTACTCAAGGGTAATATTTTAAAAGTTTGGGCTCTATAGCTAGTTAATTTCATTTCAATATTCATCTGTCCACCTCCATAACACAGCCCCATAAATGGACATGGTAATGACAATACGGGTGAACCAGTTCCATAAACCATTTCCGTAAATTATCTCATCATAACGGCCTCTGTTTTCTGCGTAGGGACAATTCTGCTGCAGTTAACATTCAATTACGCCACGAGCAGGGCTTTTGTGAAGAGATTGGCTTTGGCACCCTCATTTTTATTGCAAAAATAAAACAAAACATTTAATAGCAGAAATAACTGGAGAGCCATTTCATTTTCATAAAACACGGACTGGCCGCATCAGAAATGGCCTAATTTGTTTCCCCGCGCTTCTTGATTGATGTCAGAAGTTTACATTACAGCTGCCGTCTTCACTTGTTTGCAGTGCGGGCCTGTTTACTCATTCATTTGGTAAGGACATGGAACGGAGAGACAATGTGGTGTGAACCGTCCTGTTATTTTGTAAGTACCCGACTGTAGATGGATTCTTTTTTGCATAGTGCCGCTGGATGTGTGTTTGCAAGATCAGTGTGATTCACAGATCTGAATGTGGTTTTCCTGAATGTTGAAGTGAGTTGAACTGGAGAGTGCAAGTGGAAGTATATTTAGTGGTGCAAAAAGTGATATGAATGAATAATCTTTATTGTCATTATCTTGATCAGACTTGTCAGTTATCTAATTTTAAGTCTAATATGTATTATTTTCTTATTTTAGGTGCCAAAATACTTCCAATAATGGGCAAATATAGCAAGTTAGAGAAAACGGACGGAGAAGCGCTGCGTGGGTCCGTGCGTAAAAATGTATGAAGAGTGACTCAGGTGCTCAATTGGAAAAGCGGGGTGCTTCTTAATGCTGCAACGTGTTATGCGTATTTTAAAGCTTTAGCCATGTTCCAATAAAGGCTTTTTAGTCATTATTTTTCTACATCAGTGTGCCTTGGATTTTTCTTTGGGAAAAGCCACATTCTTCTGTTTATCTACCCAAAGAACCAGCCTTTTTTGTTGCAGCATAAAGGGCAAATATACTTGCTTTAAGAAAATTTGACCTATTTTTAGATTGCTTTATGCAGTGTATATGGTAAATGCTCTCAATTTTCACTTACATTTTGAAGTATCATCAAACCTAAGGATATTTTGTAGATTCATTTGTTATTTTGAGTTATGCTACAGCCTTACGTGTATAATTGCATTGGCCTAAATAAAGCGTGTTAGGACCTAAAAAAAATAAAAAGGAATATCAGGCATTGAATATAGTTCAAAACAAAGAGGGATAAAACATGAGGTTATCAACAGGAGACCAGAAGAAATGGTCTATAGTTGACTTCCTCTGCAATGTTTTCTCAAAAATCTTTACACCATGTACCTCCTCATTAAATATTCACCAAGGTCAGGATCTACACTGGGTCTGAAAAATATGTAAATTTTTCCATTTTGAGATCAATAAAATATCTTATCTTAAAAGGTTCTAAAATAGAAATCTGTAATTAAAGAACACCACTTGAAGAAGCCCAAGTACCAAAGTACAAAACTCACTCAAGCAAGATGGCCGCGTTGTGGGAGTGGAGGTAATGGGGAGTCTTGCCTTGACACACTGTCTACACTATGTCCAATCCATGAACACATCTTCCATTATCTGGGCACTTTGAAGTCTTATGTTTCATTTTTCTTCAAAATAGCGTCCATTTATCAGAGCGTTGTTTTTGTTCTTGCAGGATATGAGGCACATATAAAGCCACTGA
>OMNZ01027722.1:0-12504 GCA_900303255.1 Lesueurigobius sanzi | reverse complement strand
CTCTGAATTATTAACATGCTTCGAGTGGCGCACAGTAACAGCACAGGGCCACGAACAACTGCAATGTATACACACACACACACACACACACACACACACACACACACACACACACGGCGAGATTAAGTGAATATATATCGATGTTTCGGGACACTTTCTCAATAACGATAAACGAGCGATATTTTTACAAACCGTCAAAAATATGTAAAAATGTGCAGGCAACCATCTGTGTTGCAACAAAAGTGCAGAAAAAACACTATTACCGTATTTTATTTTATTTTATTTATTTTGTATAAGTCGCACCAACCAAAACATGCACAACGAAGAAGAAAAAAACATATACAAGTCGCGTTTTTAAGTTGCATTTTTGGGGTAAATTTATTTTACAAAATGCGAGACCAAGAACATACATTTCATCTTGAAAGGCAAGTTATAATAATACCAATAGAATAGAGAACAACAGGCTGAAGGTGTGCAGTATGCAACACATTGAAGGTTATTCAGCTACACGAAGCATAAACAATGAACTGAATAGGTGTCTGGTATGTTAACGTAACATGAATTAATATATAAGTCGCACCTGAGTATAAGTCGCAGGACCAGCCAAACTATGAGAAAAAGGGCGACTTATAGTCCAAAAAAATACGGTATACCATATTTTCAAAGATTTTAATTTGTATTTTTTGGCAGACGTTTTTATAGCTTTTTCTTGGTTTCTTGACATTGGAGATATATCTATATTATACATTTATTTAATTGATGTATCGATGTGTCTCCCCTGCAATCCAGCTACATCAATCGGCGCGCCTGTTTGGCCAATCGACCATTAAATAAATAATATTAAATTAAATTATGATCACAATTGGCAATGCAATTTTAAACCATTTTCAGTCTGAATGTTTCACTTACAATAATATACTTGAAGAAAATGCCTCAGTTCATTGTCATGAAACTTGCCTAAACAAGGCAGAGTGCCAAAGCCAACGTTCAGGCAAAGAGGAGAGAAACAGCCTGCTCAAGGCAATTTGAGCACAGACATGAAGCTCTGATCATTTCTCTCCACAGTTTTCTGAAATCTCACCCTGAACTGTCCAATTAAAGTCTACAAAAGCCTTGACAAAAACCTGAAGATGGAAAAGATGCTAACGTATTTAGAGTTTTCCAGATGATGTTAACAGCAACAGCAGCCAAATGAGTGTCAATAGAGTTCGGGATCGAATATTATAAATTCAACATCAATTTACCTGCCGCAATTCAACCCTCAGATTTCAGAATCTCTATTTCAGGACAAGTTGTTGACCCTGCTTTAGTGGTACTGAGGGCACTTGGTGGAAACTATTGCTGCTATTGTATCGCAAGGTGGTGCAATATCCTTATTGCAAGAAGAATATCACAAAATTACTCAAGTTCCATGCGACTGAGATCAGCACATTTTTGTCTTAATAAAAATATCGTAATGATATCATCCTCATAATATTGCACACCCCATGAATCCAAGTTTTTTTTCAATACCAAGTGCAAACCTACACAGCAGCCCTGGGGAGAACATGCAAACTCCACACAAACTAACTTGGTATCGAACCCGGGACCTTCTTGCAGTGAGAGTGCGAACTGCTGGGCCACCGCTGGTCAAAAGCTTAAAACCGTCAATTTTGCACAATATGGCCAATCTATTTAAACATAGCAGAGACGCAATCAAAGAGTATGGGAAAGTATGTCGGTAGCAGCATAAGGCGCGCAAAGCGAGAGCCAAACAGCAGGACCAGAGGTTAAGAAAAGTTATCGCGGTTCACACAGAGCCTGTTGAAAGGAGAAGATATGTTACAGGGAAGTGTATCGGGAACACGTCTCAACACAATGGAACACTGTCTGCTGCTTTAAGGATGACACAATTACATTCAGGACAGAAGACTCTCACTGTGGAACACTTTATCAAAACGGGAACGGATGAACCACGATAGGCCAAAACAACAGGGATTTTCAGCAGGTTAGGCTGAAAAAAAAAGTCATATCACGATTTTCTTAGAACCCATTATACCTGTTTTTGTTGCCATCTTGATTGATTTGCAGCAAACATGCCGACTAAAATCAAGCCAAAATTCAACTCTTTACTGGTTTAAGGCTACATGAACTCAAACTAAATAACAAAATAAATGGCAACCTACTTCTGAAAGGTCCAAGAATATCACAAAATACTGTATGTGAAATAAAAAAGAATAAACTAAAAGACATGCCAGGATCTGTCAATATCATCCGGCCAGCAGCTAAATAAAGCGGTGTTTTGGTTTGTAAGCGGGAACACCCCCTTCAAAAACAGAAACACCTCCTTCTTATTCGCTCCTGAATTGTAACTTCACGTCCGGTCTTAATCAGTATTTCAAAATAAGATATTGTAATAATTTTTAGTAGAAAAATAGTAGGCCACATCCAAAAACCGAAAAAAATATATCATGCAGTTTACCCACTGACAAATTGGATAAAACACAGTTGCGATAGTTCTTTATGTTCTGTCATGTTTATTAGACTATTCCTTATGTACGGTCTAGTAGGCCTAGGTTTTAGCAAAATTATAATGTTGATTTTATATGTTTATGCCTATGTCCTCACAAATTGTTGATTCAAGCACTGAATATGCTTATGTTTTTCTTCCGAGACTCGTGCTTGTGAGCTACTGTCGATGTATAGATAAGTGTCCACTGTCAGAACCAACGTCTCAAATCTGCACAAAGATTCCACCATTGCTGTGGATTATTTTTAAACTATCAATATCACATGCTATTTGACTGCACCCACACTTTCTCATCTCGTCCTTTAACAAATCAAAAAAGACACACAGTCAATTCATTTTACAATACATCTCTTGAACATAAACAAACCAAACATTGCCGCTGTAGTTTGGTGAAACACTACAGTAACCCAGCTAGCCCGACCCTCCTCGGATCTGTAATCTTGCCCATTTGGCGGTTAAAATATCGTAATTTAAAAAGGTATAAGGGAAGCCTGAAATTGAAAGAGACAAAATGATTGTGTGCATAACATTTGAGTCAAGCTAGCGCTAGCTCTGTGACTGCCACTTTTATTACAGATTCCAGTGCAGACGCTTCTCGTTAGCATAGCCTACTTAGCCTCGTAGTTGTGGATGTAACAGGATACATAAAATATGTATTGAGTCACACCCACAACACTACGAGGGCAAGTAGGCCTCGTAGTTGTGGATGTGACTCGATACATACTTTATGAATCGTGTAATCGTGTTACATGTGGATGTAACACGAGGATAAGTAGGCTATGCTAACGAGAAGTCAATTGAGCACTGGTATGACGAGAAGTCTGGTGATGGTGTCTGTAATTTAAAAACATAGAGTAGCTTCATGGATTGCAACTAACTATAGCAGTCTGGCATACAGTAATACTGGTAAGGAGGATGTATTTTCAGAGGGAAACAGATGAAATGTACACAATTAAAAATGCTGAAACAACTAATCAATTAGTCGACAATTAAACGATTATTGAATTGAAATAGTCAACTATTAATCAATTAATCTTTCTGGAGGATACAGAGACTCAGACGGAGCAAGAATAGCACTTTTCTCTTTGTCTCGGTCAGATATGAGACAAATTTCAAGACAATAATGAAATCAGAGCAGAAAGAGCTCCAGTCTCATTAGGGTTGCCAGATCATCCTACAGAAACCGGTTTGGAAATAAAAAAAATAAAAGGACACTCTCACTTCCCAGACTGAATTCTAGAGGGTTTGAACTTTCAAATGAGGAATGGCAAGTTCCCATCTGAGCATACTACAGACATTACCTTTATGCTTACTCTAGTAACTCTCTATTTGGCCTCAAACAGTGTCACTTTAGCTTCATGTGGCAAAAAGTTGATAAAAACACAATTTCCATGCACCTTTTGCAGCCAAAAGATTAATAGATTACTCGTAATAATTATTGATAAAATTAATCGAATATAATTGTTAATCGCAGCCCTAGTTGTTATCATGTACTCTGAATTCTGAATGCCACACAACCACGATACTGTGGGGAGTCTGGTGAAGCTTAAAAAGTCACATAAAAACTGCCCAATTTTCACCTGTGTAAATTGCAGCCTAACCTTAATCTATCCGATAATCCTGGGCTTGATGTTGTTGTCACATGTGGCCCCCGAGGTCCAGTTGATTGTCGCGCTCGGAGACTTCCTAAAGATACCAGGTGATTTGGATCTGTGCACTGCAAGAGAGAAAAGCCTTTCATTTCCTCTCGGACTGATCTCACTTTCTGCCCACACATACTGCTGACAGCGGGCTGGACTTTAGCGCTGCTCAGTCTAATCTTTATGCTCCACTCACCGCCAAACTCTGTCTCCGCGGCTTTCGTCTTTCCCCCAGTGAATCGGACTGCACAAAGCCTTTTAGTATATTAGCTTGTAATTCTTTTCACCTTCTTCACAGCGGCTCCTATGTCTGATGAGCCCCTCCAAAATATGATCCTGTGTATGTAACCACATAAACACTCATCTGAGCACAGTGAAAGGTATGACGGATATAAACAGAATAGGTCTGATTAATCAGAATAGATTTTATTGCCAATGCCATCAATACACTACGTCTCTGAATAGGCTGTTTCACTAGCAGAACCAGCAGCAACAACAACAACAATAACAACAACAACAAAGAACAGCTTATGACAAAATGCAAAGGTCTCAAAAGCCCAAAGCTCTGCATGTTGTACCCAGACAGTTTTGGACACGGCAAAAGCTCCTCAATTCAACACAGATGCTGCTGCTAGACATTCATATGGACCTCAACTGTTGATGCTGAACAGTCATTGAGTCCTCTTTATCTATCACATTCAGCTACTTGCTTTTAAACTGGAACAGAACAGGCCACATTGCATCATTTATAAAAATGCATGCTATTTTTACCTTCATATAGGCAAAAGGCACAAAAAACACAAGTAAAGTTTAAAGGGTTTCAGATATTGCATCATATTATTTTCTAAAGCTTATTCACACATTATCAGGCAGTGAGCTACAGGTTAGAAGACCCATCTACTGCAATATTCCAAGTTTTACGGTATTTCTAAACTGCAGAACACCTACTGGATGCCTATCTTTTGCAAAAATAAGAAAGGAAATCACAGCACTGTCGTCCGGTATGCAAGTAGTGATGGGTTGGAGAAAGTGTTAAATAGGAGAGCTAGAGTGCTACAAAAGCAAAAACAGATTTTTTTTTGGCCTCAAGGATGTTGCTATTGGTCTATAAAAAGACTGCCTGAAATGAAAACACATCAACTGTTCAGGCTTTCTCCTCCAAATATAGTCCACTTGCACCAATTCCCACATTAAACATGCAGCGCACAGTTAAAGTCAAACATGGCAATAGGTTGCGTTCATGTTATAGAATTCCATTTCCGTTGGAGCAGGAGAGAAACGAGAATGTCAAAATCATTTGCCAGATTATTATTTGATAGTGAGTAGAATACCAAATCTGCCATGTTATTTTTATGGCTGAATGTCCTTTCTACTGGCCAACATCATGCACATAAGATAAGATAGTTTTTATTGATCTCACAATGGAGAAATTTACTTGTCACAACAGCTCTTAGGACAGTATCACACAGGGGGGTGCACAAAGTCAGGAAAAGTGTCATCAAAGAAGCAAAAACAACAGGTAATAGTAATAATAGTAACAATAAAATAAAATAGAATAAAGATAGTCTCTTAGCGTCTCTCTGTAAATAAACTGTACAAAACATCTCTTAAGCACTAAATAGATTAAGTAAAATAAAAATAAACTCTAGGCCGAATTGAACATTTGTTTGAATACTGGACACCTTTATGAGAAAATAATAAGATTGAAGAAAACATTGAACTTTGTGACAGTTTTTGTTTCATGAGGGTTGGTCTAATGCAGAGGAATAAGCCAAGACTAGAAATCTGCATTTTGACAGTTACCATAGTTACCAGCACAAAACTTCCAGCTGCCCTCCACCGCAATTGTAAACTACTGAATGTTGTGATGTCACGTGAACGCAACCTATTGCATTATTTCCACGATAAAGCATACAACTCCAATCACTAGCAATACATTATTCCTCAGACATGTATTTCATCACTGAATTTAACTACAATAATTACCATCCTAACCAATGCTAGAATACATGTTCATATTTACGTGAATACAATTACCGAAGCACATCAGAGCTTTGTGAAAAAAGATTAGCAAGTAACATGTGATCTTGTAAATGCATGCTACAGACACAAACATTGCAACATAATACCGGTTGGTACAAATTGATGGAAAAGTGTAGCATGTCGCGCTACTAAACATTTCACTACTTTCACTCGTTTACAGGGGTTGCTTCGATCAGACAGAGTTCTATAATCTCGCAGATCCGCACTCGAAACTTGCACAGCTTAAAAAAGTGTGGTTAAACTTTCACTGGAAGCCAATAACAAACAGCGGACCAACACGAGTTGACTTGCGAGAAGTTGACTTGTGTTTGTAATGCTATCGATGCTAATGAGAAACCAAGAGGTTAATGCTAGGCCCTTCTTACTGGTAGTTTGCATCAAAATCCAACACTTTGCATGTAGTATTTTGTGTATTTTTGCGCGTTTACCTCGGGCTTCTTGGGCTCAACAAATGCACCAGGCCTTTCAGGTGAACTGCTTCAGGTTAAGTCCAAAAATCTTGTCAGAAGGTTGTTGAAGCTAATGCTAAATGTTGCAAACGGGTATGCGACTCTTCTTCGTTAAAAGGGGTTCCCACGAGCAGCGGCGATCGGCGTTTTCACCCGTGAACCAGGAGCTAGCAAGTTAGCACAGCCAGCTAATAAGCCTCCAAGGCACTATACAAACCGACGAGTGAAACGTTAGCAGGCTAGTAAAACACCGCTAACCTTAGCTTCACCGTCAAACAAGCGAATGTGCGGGTCGACCTTTTGACTCTTTCCCTTTACCGGGCACCGTGTAAATGTCTCCGGTCATTATAGTGGAATAAGCATATCCAAAGGGACCAAAGAGCGGGTCTGATGTGAGCACTTTGCGGTACACAGCCAGCTCAACACCCGCTAGGTTTGATCGTCTCCTGACTGCTCTCCTCTGACTGGAGAGGATGGGTGTCGCAGCGTAATGACGTCTTGTTTTTTGTTTCCGAGTGGGCGCTTGACTGTGACGTCACAGAACAAAAACGTAAAAAAAAACAACAACAATAATATTAATAAAATCACATCAAACTACACGTAATCACTTTTATAACTTTTAGAATTTATTCAGGTATTGTGTGTCTTTGCTTGTGTATTCATTTGGACTATTGTTTATTATGCGTTACCCCAAAGAACAACAAATGAACATGCAAACACTTTAAGTTCTTTTAAAATAGGCTACTTTAAAAAGGATGAATCATGCATAGACTTATTTTGCATACCTCAGCATTGAAAAAAGGTTTTTTTGTTAATGGCATGCTAGCAAATCCATGGTGCTGTTATGAACACACTTGAGCACAAAACTGTTTAAAACAGGTTTGGTGATGGATTGGAATTATGGAGGACAATTTCGTAAAAAAATAATAATAATAATAATTTTGCATATATTGCCTGTAATCAATTATATTTGCTATTCTAATGGTAGCTATTTTTATAGCTAGTTTATAGGTGAATCATATACATTTGAGTCACCCAGACCTGGTTCTTTTAAACCTAGTGGGCCTTGGTTAGTTGACGGCAGATGCTGGCTAATGTGGATTAGTGTTCTGCCTGCTGCTCCTGTTTGTCCGGTGGTGCCAGCTATGGATAGCTTTGGCTCATGGTCATTTTTGAGCTGACTATTTGGATCCTCCAGGGAGAGTCTGAACACCCGAGATATCACTAAGCACCAGTGTGTGATCCTGAAGTATAGCGAGCTCAGACTGGCAGCTAGTCAATGAAAATTAAAGAGCATGTCTTGGAAACAAAGACAGGCTGTAAATGTGTTCACTAAACACAGAAGGGTGACAAATCAAGTAGAGGCAGGCGATTGAGGAAGGTGTTGGAAGAGCTTCGGGGTATTGATTCTACAAATCTAACTGTGGCAAAAGGAACACTATACTGTAACAACACAAGCTATTTTCACAAGCGTATGGAATCTTATCTCCCAGATGTGAGTTCTGTAGACACTGCTGGCCATAGCCATTCATTTCAACAACATTTTGTTATGAGGCTGGGCATTAATGTTAGAGAGAAATGGTTAATGCAGAGACTATAAGGCAGACAAAAAATATGTTCCCAAATTAAACTTAATAGGTTCATGGAAGCTTATATAAAAACTGTTTGGATATTTTAGTGAAATTTGTAACTGTGACTCACAAATGTGGAGCACTTTTCTTTGATTGTTCATAACACAAGCAGTGCATTGTACAGTATGCCAAAAAATCACATCATGACATTTAGAGCCATCTCACAATAATTATCACAATTAATGTGCGCTCTTTTTTTAATTTTCAACTAAAGCCAGTTGCTGCTTCAGGGAGTTCACACTTTATTGTGATTGGATAAATCCTCCTATCATTCACCAGAGCATAATGAAGTGACGAATGAGCGTGAAAATGTAGATATGTTGTTTTTTTAATTTGGAAAAAAGTTGCTATTAAAGAGAGAAGCACTCAATCACAATAGGTTGCATGTAACATCACCCATTCTAAAGAGCCCTTAGAAATTGATGGTGGGCAGTTGAGAATTCTATGATGTTTTTGTTGTATGGCTAATATCTCTGGGCTTTTACACATGGAACAAAAACTGGCACAAATTTAAGTAACTAAGGTCATATTGCTCTTACATTAAGATGTACAAACGTGTTGACAAAATTCAAAAACGTGTATGATTTTGGTCTCATGAAAGGACATTCAGCCAAAAGATTAATATGGCATCTTACTAACTAACAATGATTGGGTTCAACATTTGTGTTTTTACTAATTTGAGATTTCCTTCAAAACTGTCTGTCTCCCATAGAGTTGTATTGGCACCGGCCCCCCAACAGAAACAATATAGCAGATTGTCACAGGACTCAGATCACAGTTCAGTGTTTTTCGTCATAAGGCCCAACTCAAAAACAAACCAATTTTTGTTTTCAGTGTATCTCCACACAAATACCATTTCAATTTATTTGAAGATCATAAGACACAAGAAAATGTGATTCATATCAAGTGCATGAAATACAAATAAAATAAAAAAAATTAACTAACTGGGGGAAAACCCAGACCCATCACTGCAAATAACCAAGCATAATTTAAATGATAAGGCTGTTTGCTGACTCTTCCAAGCCACACACATCACATAGCACACTATCATTCCGGGTTTGATAGGAGTGTAAACAGAGCTTTAGTATTTCCTTTCGTTTGTTGTTGATCATAAAAGTGTCAAAGTTTACTCGGCGGTGCAGGATCAGGGGGACAGAGATAGACTCGAGTGTTGTCTGGAAATCTAATGCGAGGGAAATGGAGTAGAAAACTGAGTCGGGGACTTTTTTCCTCATTTGTATTCATTGGTTTGTGAGGATTGTTTGTCTTGCACGAGCAGACAGTGGAGAGGAGCCCATCAGCTCTGATAAGTGTTTTTGTCGGATATACAACCAAGAAGAGTTCCACCTCGCCACAGATGCGAGCCAACGATTTTAATAATTACTACTCTTTCAGGGAATATGCTTTTGGATGAAAATGCTTTAGAAATGTGCCATGTTTTTCTTTGCATGTTTGGGAAAATGTACATCATCTATACCTTTGTAAACTTTATCTAGATTAGCAGTGTCACTCAATGTATAAACATTCAGAATACATATGAAAAATACATTAAAAAAAAACAATCAACAAACGTATTAATATGTTTTCATTATTTACATTTTAAATTACTTTACAGCAAAATCGTTTCAAAATCGAGTGTATCATCCGAACAGCATCATCAGCAGTGATAAAGTACTTAGTCAGACACTTCATTCATAAGAAGTTCTCAGGAAAAAATACCTTCACTCACCTGCAATTTCCCAATAGAAACAAAGTACATTGAAGAGATTGATATCAAACTCCTTGGGACTAGGCACAAACATGAATAAGGTGTGGCTTTTGAGGAGATACTAATGTAACATAGGTCAAAAATGATTTTAAACAAAGCACTGCAAAAGGACACTGGTAAAGTGTCATAGAAATAACAAGGTGCTAGAATTAATGGTGTGGGGAAACTTGTTTTGTTTTTATCCAGCAATGCTAACAGCTGGTAACTATAAAAAGCAGTCACTGTACTTGTAATGGGTATGTAGTTGCAGTGAGTTACTTAGTTACTAGTTCCTCTAACATGACCACTTATTTCAGTAATGAGTAATCTCTCGCATTATTATTTCCAAACCAGTAATTATATTAAAGTTACTTTTCCAAGTCACTGTCTGTGAGTTACTATTTTTGTAATTTTCCATAGTAAAAAGATATATTTGCTTTCTTCTTGTGTCTCGTGGAGTGACATGACGTATGAGACAAGCCATGTTTTCAGCCTGAGGACGACTCACCACACAATTTGTTGATGCTACTGTTGTTTCCAATAAAGTGAGTTTTGTCATACGTATGTTGAGGCAGTGGAGGTGTTGTTGGCAGCTCCTGAATGTAACTAATATAGTAACTTGCAATCTAACTTATCTACTTTTAAAATCAAGTAATCAGTAAGTAATTAAGATACTTTTAAAGGAGTAAACACAAATCAGTAATCAGATGACTTTTTTTAGGGTAACTGTAACAACACAAACCAGCAAATCAATGGCCGTTTGATAAACAATCTAGGGGGAAATGCTGAATGACTCTTTTTACACTTGCTACAACCTGTACTGTACATATTGTGGCTAGAGTAAGAAAAGAGAGAAGTGTCTTGGCTAATAACAGTAACAAAAATATAAAGTGGGATGTAAACTCCTAACCTTCCTTACAAAGGGTACCTCTGTTACCATTTGGGAGGACTAATACTGCATCACTCAAAGGTCACATCTAAAACAATATTGCATTCGTCTTAATACCAACCAGGAATAGCAAACAATCATTAAGTCAGAATTATTAGCAAAATCAAATTCGCAGTGTACCGGCTCTCAAAAGATGACACTTTAATACTCAAAAAGCTTCAAGCACCATCACGCTCTGCAACAGCTGTAGGACATCTTCACTGCTGACAAATACTTTAAGTCCGTCTTGACCAATTGTGGATGGCGTGATCTTCAATTGACCTGGAGAAGGATGGGAGAGTGTCAGTGTCTATAATTTCAAGCAGCAAAATATGTTCACTTTGGATTAAAAAAAAAAATGGATCATATATTTACCAAAAAGTTACATACAGCATGTGCAGATTTTCACCTCCCATTAAAAAATAGCATGTACAAAAAACATTCATCATAGTTACAACACACACAATAGCCCGGCATTGAGCAACTGTGGCCCCAGAGCAACACAATTTGTCCTGTTTTGAGATCTTGTGCAACACATTATGTACCAAGAGCCTCGGTGCTGGATGAAACCTTTCTCTCAGCCCCGCAGCTTTTGGAAATCCACTTTTGAGGAAAACACAGTTGTGTACCGGACGTTGGTCAACAGTGAGTGGTGTGGACCTTGAACTATGGTGTTCCCAGGCCTTTTAAGTGGAGCCGAATTTAGAGGGTTAAACTGCGCCACGCATGCCTCTAGTAAAGACAAACAGATGTTGAGAGTGGGTGCCTTTCAAATAGCACTATTTACAGTATAGAAACACAGAGGTCACAGTCTATCAGTCACAGAGCAGCTGGTGTATCATAACAAACAGGTAGGCAGATGAAAGGGAAGTGTTTACAAATACCATGTTACTGGAGGCAGATGTTACACTTTGAAGTTGGTGTAACAAGATGTAAAAATGTAACTTTTTTCCAACAAGAGACAATTTGGTGTAAAAGGTTACGATCAATGTTATAGAATTCTATTTCATTTGGAGCAGGTTACAACTGTATGGGAGTTGAGTATAGAGATTGGATCCTCAAACCTGCCATATTACTCTGATGGCAGAAAGTCCTTTCCAATGGCCAACAACAGGCACATGTTTTTGAATATTGTCATCACTTTTGAAGAAAATAATAGATGATTTGCTGAGACGTCACGAATAGCACGTGACATTCTTTGCGCTACCATTTTGGACGTAGGATTTGCGCATCTTCCAATAGGAATAACAACTACGGGCCCAGGCTACAGGCTCTAAAATCATCCATTACTCCCATTTCACTTTCGCCTGACCCTATTTACACGCCAATAAGCTTGTCCGTAGATATATAATAAAAGTCCTGATAGAAAGTCGCCGCGAAATCCATTGGAATATCCAGTTGTATATATCTGTGCTCTAGTCCTGACGCGTGTCAGCTACGTTAAAACTAAGCACAAGCTAGCGAAAATGGGTAAAAACAAACGTCATTGGGGTGCTTTATTGCTAAGGGAAAAGCCCAACTCATATAGCCAGAAGAGGAGCCGGACCTCAGAGAAAA
>OMNZ01027720.1:0-21039 GCA_900303255.1 Lesueurigobius sanzi | reverse complement strand
TAATTCCTGCACAGAAACGTCAACCCTGTTGAAATAATACGATCGCAGAGACGGCTCATTTAAGCCTCATGTAGTTCCTCCACTGCGTGTTTGTGTGATGGTTTTAGCACAAACAGGGCGCAGTGCGCACTCGTGTAATCATTTCAACCCCTTCGCATCATTACTACCACGACATGAGTTTAACACGTGTGTCGTTTTTGTTTCTACCCGCCGTTGTTATTCCTGTGATAAATGCTACAAAGATGAGTCTGTGTCGCTGGGTTGGATGTTATAAAAACGTGAAAGTGAAGCCGAGAGAGGAGCGCAGAGAGGAGCTAGCAGAGAGGCAGATCACGGCTAAAGAGAAGATCTAAATGCTAAGCGAACAACGGCCCGTGGCTCTTCATAATCCAGGCCTCAGTCTTTGCTGTAAAAGTGAGTTGAAATTAAAAGCCTTAAAGTGCCTCAGTCGGATCTTCCTTCTCTAAAACTTTCGCTGCGTGTGGCTACTCCGACCGAGACTACAGAAGTGTGTAAACAAGCCACTCTGCGTAACTCATGGGAGATGCTATTCTTACTCTGGCGGGCTGGACGGTGCGCTGCCAACGAGTGGCCGGGAGTAAAAGTGCACCACCAAAGTTAGGCGCAGCAATGAATTTTCACCAAAAATACATATTAAAGAATCGATGCGGACGCATTTTGCATCGATACGAGAATCGCGCGACGTAATATCGCGATATATCACCGAATCGATTATTTTTAACACCCCTAAGTCTGTGTGGAAGTATTTCCACACTTGTAAACTATCCAGCTTGTTGTTCTCTGCTGTGATCAGCTGAGAGCTGCGCCCGGGTATGCTGGACGTGAAATAGTATCGGTTTCATGGTATCGGCACCACATTAATGAGTAAGAGTACAAGACTGATATTGGTATTGGTACATCTCTACCGCTTTCTCATAATGATAACACAGAAATCACTACAGCCAGTCGCCAGACTCGCCATGAAGATCGATTTCATATTTTAAACCAGCAACAGGTAGGACAATGATCAAGATGTACAGTTACCAAATGCAAAAAGCATAATACAATTCCGGTCTCACGTCACAAATCATTATGATGGTTAGCATCGGTGAAACACTGCTCTCCGCTCATTGAAATATCGTTTGACTATGACAACCTGCCTATAGAAGCAAAAGTGTGATATAAACAGATATTGGTTTGTTTTCACCGACATTGGGCAGGACACTGGGTCGTGTTGCATCGAGTGTATGGGGAAATGCCAGGTTCGGAATTGTCAATAGGAAAGGATAAGCAGGTATGTGTCTGCAAAACACAAATCTGCAGCAATGTGAGAGAAAAACAAACGAATGGTGAACCCTCTCACCCTGTAGATAAAAGTGCATGGAGCGAGGACAAGATATGGAGTGGGAAAAAAAGGAAATATGTCCCAGCTCCAGGAGGCAGGAGTTAAGATGGAGCACGGTGTCAAGTCAACAACTTGTGTGCTTTAAACCTGTACAACGAACTATTGAATTCCTTTAATATGGCCTGAATGCAGCGCTCTCTGCTCGTGGCTATGGTAAAAATACATCCAAGCAAATCATTGACCACAAAATGATCAACACTGTGTGCATAATTATCTGTTGAGAAACTCACTGCACTGTGTCAAATAGCCATGTTATAGTCATATGACAGTCCTTAAAATACATTTTACCCATCAGGTTTTGTTACACTGCTTCTCCCAGCTACCATATACAAACACGTTATGCATGTAACCCACTGTACACTATTAACACATTGAGTGCCAAAAACAAAAAAACGAATTTATCGTTCCCATGCGTTGAGTGCCAAAAACGGAAAAATGTGTGTGTTTTTTTTAATTACGATTACTGTGATGAACAGAACAGAAATAATTGAACAAAAACTTGTGAAAAGTCACTATCTGGGCATTTCATCTGGACATTTTATCTGACATCTCCGTTTCTAGCTAGAACAGCCTCTTTTTTATCTTAACTTTTCTCAGGAACTGAGAGCTTAGAGTCTCACTTTTCAAACAAGCCACAGTATGTGTCCATACCTATAACATAGAATACGCTGGGGTGTTACAAAAAAATCAAAAATAGTCTGGATTACTGGCACTCTACAGCTAAATTCCAAAGGGGTTGAAGACCTGGCACTAGAATTGATTATTATGCACACTATGGGTGTCTCCAGGCCCATTTACCATGGCCATAGTCTACAGCCCCTCCATCTCTGCGTCAGTAATGTGTAAGTGTGTGAATTAAAGAGTAGCAACAAGGAGAATGTGAGTGAATAGGAAACAGTAACGAGTGTCCGCTACACAGCACACCAGCCCAAGCGGTTTTGTTTTGATTTCATCTTTTGGTGAGTTGCTTAGTCCTGATTAGGGCTGAGATAAAGGGGAGTCTGCAGAGAAGCCTCACACATCCTGGCTCTGTGCGCGAGGGGACAGTGTCCTGCCTCCGCTTTGATACAAGTCATCAAATTTCTGTAAGCTTCGTCATTTCAGCACGGTTTCATAACAGACTGCACATGTAAATGGGCTCGCCAATTAGGGTTTTTTAAGTGTTAATGACTGTCAAAGCCTGACGCGGAATTAAACAAAAATCAGAAATGTTTCCTGCTGGCCTTACAAAAATAGAATCCTTCATATTTCCAGAAGCACATAGTCTTTATTGTGGAAAAACGTCAAACAGTGGTAGTGTGTTGCTGTTATTATGACAGCCTTACAGGAGCGCAGTCAAGTGGATGCGTGAACATGTACTTTAGTCTATACGACACTGCATTAGGTCTAATTATTCTAGTTTTATGGACATGATTAACCTGATTGCTTTTATAATTTATTGTTTTTTTGCTTGGTTTTTTATTGTAAACCTAATAAACAATCGCCTGTACAGAGATAGATTATGATCAATATATAAAGTAGGCAACATAACAGTTTTCAGCCAAATACAGGAAAAGTTATTTGTTGCTTCACTCCCAATTCTATTTTATTAGATATGCAAAAGCACACGCCTGGGCTAAGCCCCAGGGCTCCTCAGACCCTAAAAACGCCTCCGATACACGCTCACCATACCCTCACTGTTTATAAAATAAAAAACTTTTATAGAAATGTTATGCAAAATCATTTTGAAGTTAATTAAAAGGTTGCCAAACAACATTGAAACTGAGATACTGAGAAACTACAGTTCAGATAAGATCAAAATTGAACTCTCAGGTCTTCAGTAAAGTTTGGAGGAAGGAAAATTAGTGTTTCCAAACACACAGACAAGGAAACTCTGCTTTCAGAGAAAGAATGTCACACTGCTAGAATGGTCCAACCAATCACATGACTTGAATTCAATAGAAAAGTCAATAGACAGAAAGAAAACTTTCATGATTTATGGTTAGAATGGGTCAAAAATCACATTTGAGGATTGCATGTGACTAGATCCTAAAAACAGGAGTATGTTATGTCCTTAAGTTAGAAAGGACATAACTACGTTGATCATTTCTTAGTAAAACATCTGATATAATTAAGCACACATACAACGCATGTTTACGCCGAATGTGCAAGTAAAGGTTTCAGAAACGGGCTGGAGCACAGTCTGCAGCCTGGAAATGTGAAGATCTCAGAATACCCAAATAATCAACATGAAACAAAAGTATTAAGATAACATAAAATAACACTTTATTAATCTCACAATGGAGAAATGCCCACACCACTGTTGCTCTGCCCAATGCCATCAGTTCTCTGAAGCTAAGCAGGGTAGGGCCTGGTCAACACATGGATGGGACACCGCGGGGAATTGCCAGGAAGCCCAAGTGAATGCAGTGTGAATGAATGGTGGTGGTCGCATGGAGCAGATTGGCAGCATCGCTTCTGTGTCAGTCTACCCCAGGGCAGCTGTGGCTACAGTAGTAGCTTACCACCACACAGTATGGAGTGAATAAATAATGCACGGAATTGTAAAGCGTCTGAGAAGAAGTTTAAATAGCTGTGTTTGAGGTGGACTGGCAGTGATCAGGAAAGAGGCATGTCTGTCTACTAGCAAAATGATTTGCAAGTAAATAAATAAAAACATATAGCTTTCCTATGGAGGATCCAAAGGCACATAAAGGGTTGCCAGAATTCATGGCCTGTATAGTTATCCAACTCTGGCCACACATACAGCTATCTGCCCCAAATATTCAAAAAACATCTTTGGACCCCTACATTTGGAACCACTGAGATAGAGCACAATGCTTTACATTGTTACCAGATAAGAAAGTATTTTGAAATATTACACTTTTCTGAGTTGTATTCTTGTATGATTATTGAGAAAAAAATTAATCAAATCCAATATCAACAACGGAAAAAAAATAGATGGGGGTCAGGATCGATCCCACAACATTGTACTTATGAGTCGGCCGCTCTCCTTTTTTAGTTAATACATCCACATCGCCACTTGAGCCCCTTTGTGTATTTTAACTCAAACTGAAGTGCACCAGTAACAGGAAAGAGAAAGATACTTTTTACTAACTTGTGCAACTGCAAATAAGCATTGCATTACATTTAGGAATAAGGGGACAACTCTGATAATATGAAATATGCATTGCATGGTATTGTGCTGTCAATAAGAAATGCTTTAAACAAAAGGCCTTATAAAAAGGGATATGTTCCAACTGTATGATGTGTTTCTTCTATTGAATATCTACCTATAGCAAGCATTCCCATTTCTCAGTTCAGAGTTGCGCTTACAAATCAGTGAGGAACAAGAAGGGGGCAAACCTCCCAGTTGCACAACTTGTTTTTCACTAGTTTGACCTGGAGACAGCACAGCAGCTACTTCAGAAACATGTTGATGAATTTGAAACATGATGGCAAATGGTAATTAATGCACCTTAATTAATACACTTGTGAAAGGGCAGACAAATGCTACTTTCACAACTTTCCTTTATCTATGCCTGGGTGGTGCCACAAGGTAACATAAAAAAATCAGATTCAAATGTATTAGAGATCAAACTTCACAGAGAAATAAAATGTAATTAGTAAAAATAAATACCAGATAACGAGTAACATCCATTACTTTATAAAGAAAATGCAACTAAGACGTGGCTATAACCGAGTTGGCCCTGCCCAATTGACCTGTGAGTAGCCTCAAAACTTTCTGCAAGTGTGAGACTTCAAAAACCAAAACAGGAACATACCCATTATTCCTTTGTTTATGGCATTTGTTGTTCATTCAAAAGGTTGGTGCCACGTCAGATCTTTATTATTCTTTAAATTGCAAAGTTAACATCCTTTCATTTCTTGTTTTTTGCTTTCTTGGTCCAGATTGTGTCTGCAAATTAAATCACTTCTACTCAATCATCAATAAAGTTATTCGATAATATTATCTGATATCTACAAATCTTTTAAAGAATTGAAAGCCACTGCGACGCGTTTACTTAAATCTGACTATAAAATGATCAAAAACAGATTAACTTTTAACAGAAACACACGTCACGCGTACATGTGGTTAGACGCTCCTCGCCAGAGTAGGACGCGCACAGACAAATCAGCTCTACGTGCACTTGGAAGCATCGCTGATCGGCGTGTGTGTTGGCGTCTGTGTTGGAACCGCGAGTACGCACCATCGCAGTGTGTTTGTGTGTCATTATGAGAGGCCTGGTCACGCTCATTGGGCCAACCCTGCAACTCCCAGTTTAGACTCGCTGCGGCAGACCACCCTTGTCCAGTTGCAGCAACTAATCTGGCTCTGGGGCTGGCGCAGGCAACACAGGCCGCTGTTCAAACGTGTAGCTTTAAGAAACATGGTGAGGGGCGGGGTCACGAGCGGTACAACGACAAAACCTGAAATTACAAGCCCCTTAATTAGACAGATCAAACCACTGAAGCATGCGTCAAAACAACGAGCGTCTCGCGATTTAAGCAGATTTAAATTGGGAAAACTTTATAGTAAATGTGCTGTATGGTATTTCACACAAACACCTTTATGTTCATTTACGTTTCACAGTAGCTTACTACTAATTGGATTAACCAATTGAGCACCTGAACTTGTGAAGAATGGCAAGGATGCAGTCAGACTGTTCAGGGTAATTGATCTTACAAAGTTTGTTAAAAGAAAAAAGCCACATCAGCACTTGACAAATGCCAACCACGGTCCACATACACTCAACTGCAGAAACAATACTTACTTTCCCCATTGATTAGTCCACACTGGCAGATGATGCAGGTGCTGAAGATAAGACACACAATTTGTGTTCGCAGTTTTAGCGTCCACCGTCCCATTTTGAGTTGAGAATAGGTAAAGCTTTCCCTCCAGAGCCCCACTCCAGTATCAAGCGGGTGGTGTTTTTAATTGTCCAAGGTATAAAAGTTTGTTTGTTTTTACTTGTTTGAGGCACCTCTCAGTTTTTAGGAACTGACCACAGCGGGCCTGTACACACTAAATAACGTGATCTTGGCTTCTGGCAACACACGTATGAGTGAATATCTTCATCTTCCATAAGCGAAGGCGACAGTCCACGTCCATCTGTTTTGTGTTGGTACTACGCTATATACAGAAAAATGGGCTCGAATACTTTTTGCTGGGTACAAAATAAGATGTCCAATCGTCCGGAGCTCATCACTATAATTTAGTTTTCCAGGGGGAAAAAACGCTACTTCTAAATCTGCGGTAAAAGTAGCTTTCAGAGTGATCCAGCAGTGCGTCCTGCACTAGTGGCTTTAACTTGCAGCACAATTTTGCATGACTGCTTTTCAAGACTTCAGTTTAAATACAGTTTCTCACCAGATGATCGTGTTTTTAAAAAGAAGTGAACACATCCCAGGAAGCTGAGCAGAGCAGCTACGTGCAGGAAAAACGTAGAACCACTACGACCTTCCTCTGAACTCCTTCACCCCCGCTGACCACCACGCCGCAAGCCACTCCGCCGCCAGAAACGCAAAGACGGACAAAACTAACAAAAAATGATATCTTGTGAAGTGGGCGGTGGTCTAAATCCGTCCCATGTATGAAAAATATTACAAAAACATCGATGGTGTTGAATCCCCACGCTGTGTGAAAGAAGAAACTCCACCACGCCGCCCGTGTCTTTTTTTCAGATGAACGATAGCTGATGGGGAAAACAGCTAACGCTAGCAAGCTAATCCAAAACAACGAGGTTTTTGTGTCGGCGCTGAAGTTCAATCCAAGCAACGTAGGCAAAGTGACTATTCCTTTTCAAGGAGTCTTAAATAGTGGGGTAAATAAATGTAAAAAGACTTTAAAAAGACTGATCAAGTGTAAAAACTTAGATTCGTTTAGCGACTGCTCTCCCTCAGGTTCCTCCTCTTTCCGTTTCTCCACAGTAAACAAGTCCTGCTAGTCTCAGCTGGGCCGCGACCTGCCGCAAAACCTGGAGCGGATAACCGCTATTCAATGGCCTAGTGCGGATCTGGGCTGCTGCTGTTACCGGGGAGGCTTTGCGCCCAGGCTCTAGTCTAGTGCAGGGATCCACCAGTGGTTCTCCTGCTTTTTCCTACTAGCTCCCCAAAGGTTGTCCACCGAAGCTGCATTGCACAAGTGCCATTGAAGCTCTCTGCCGTATTTGTTAAGTAAAAGTAGCTCCCAGAGTAAAACGTTTGGAGACGCTTGCTCATAGTGCGAAACTGAAAAACACTTGAAAAAATAAAAAGTTAAGTCCAATTGCAAATCTGGATTCGTGCTTAGCCTATCAAATGACAAAACAGAGAAGGCTATGCACAAAAGCCAAGACAAGTGCTGCTCAAAAAATGTATAGGTGGTTTAAATGTGTTACAATCATTTCACTAGGCTATCTTGCATATGGGTCTTTGAGTAAGTAACCTATAAAAGCAGTTTATTTCAAGCAAGGGGCATACACAAATACATTTTTATTTGTTTGTATCCACCAATGTTTAAAGTATTTCCAAGGTCATAATTTTAGCCTACTAAATAGAATAGAATATGTTATTAAATAACCTGTCTTGTCAGTGTCTTGTATTGTTAACACCATAGAAAGTAACAATGTAATTACTAATTTCATTGTATTTTTAACATGAGAAGTAATAATAATTCAATGCAAACAACAACATTGTTCCCAAGTAATTCAAGTAAATGTTTGTAAAATGCCTATAAGGAAGAGCATTACGAATTCAATTTGAAATGCAAATATTTCTTCATGACTGCAAATATCAACCATGAAAATAACACTTGATAATTTTGTAACCTATTGTGGCTCATGTGTTTTAGTTTGCCAAAGTCTTGTAATATGGAATTTGGGTGAACAACACAAAAATCATCTATGTTTATGTTTTATCAAAATCTGACTTTCTGTATAAATATACAGTACATTGGTACATGACAAGGCACTCTGAAGCACAGTGTTTCACTCTGCCACAATCTGTGCCAATGTACATTTTTATATTTAGATATTTGGATGGAATAATTTACCACAGAACATAGGGGAGAGCAACATGGTAAGCCATAATATGTTTGAATAGCAAAAGTTTCTTTTGTTGGTTTGGAAAGCACTGTAATTAGCTCCCTGTGGAGCCAGGAATCAGAAGTCTCTTCATATGACTACCAAGAAAATGGTTATGATTTTAAACAGACAAAGCAATTTCACAGGGCTTCTTTATGAGGATTTTCAGAATTTTGGCATGTTTTGTTATTAAAGACATGTAACCTGCAGCAAAAACAGGCATTACGAAGCTGGTACACTCTTAATTCCACCAATTAATTTCTACTCTGTCTTACATTTTAGTCTATTCAACTGGGTGTGACTGTAACAGGACAGCTTTGTGGTGCATTTACATAAACAAATTTAGATTTAAGTTTTCTCCTCCATTCCGACTGCTCACTTCCTGCAGTCTTCCTCAGAGTTGGTCACATTTGTGTTGTTCTCATCACTTGTTTTACTTTAAAAGTGGTATGGAACATGATCTGTTCTTCTTCCTGCACAATGAGCCATTATAGCTCATAACACCTCTAATCCGAATAATACGAATACCATGTTTTAAACCTTTTTTCAACCTTTTGGCCTACATGATTTCTGCATTGCCAGTGATACTGTATGTATATGTCAGTTATAGAGACAACATGGCGGTGTATTTTTATGCTGGTCAAAATTTTAAATGAAACTGTGCACACTTTTCCTATAAAGGTGTTGAGAGCAGAGAGGTCACTGTAAGCCATTGACGAGGAAGTCCAATGCTATTATAAAAAACTTATGCTCCACTCGACCGTGTGATTATGTGGCTTGTGATTGGTCCAGTGATCCGATAAATCTGAGCCAAAGACCACACAGAGCATGTTGATAATCCAGTGTGATAACAGCTGCACTGTCTGGGACAGGATAGACTCTGCCACTGCATCAGTCTCTGCAGCTCTAGTGCAACCATGGTTACAGCAGTACACCTTGAACCTTGAAGTGGGGTCCGGGGCCCACTGGGGGGCCCTCAAAGGCATTTCAGGAGGGCCTCCAAAAGCGCACATCATTCACATTAAAATAAATGTAGTTTTAAATGAGAAATGGTTTCATTATAATCAATAATAATCAATATTTGCACCTGCATCCACTGCTATTTGTATCTACAGTAATATGAAGAAAACATGACATTTTCTTTTGAATTGATTGATTTTTTTTATTGGGGGCCCAAGGAGATCTTCAAATTGAGAAGGGGTTGTTGCAACACTCTGAACTTTGGGAATGGCCGCTGCACTATAGGATTTGTGAGGAATATCAGTAGCTCAAAGAGTGCTGGTACTACTGTTAAAAAAATTTAAAAAATGGAGCGAAGTTGAAAATGTAGCTCATGTGGATTGTGCTCGTCCTTCAAAACAAAATATTAAAAATCAAATCTATGTGTTTCAGAAGCTTTTAGGCAGCAGGGATCTCTGCATTGGAACTATCCTTCAATGCCATGGGGAAACCCATTGGAGTAGTGGGCAGGGTCCTTATCCAGATGCAAGCCAGGCTAATGGTTAAAATCCTCTGGCTCGAGTATTTACCCATTGTGCAATGCATATTTTAGTGGTAGGGAAAACCGAAGCACCTGGAGAAAATCATAGTTGTTTATGGTTTATGGGGAGAACTCCAAAAGGAATCTGGGATGTTCTGGGACTGCTAAGGACTGTGGCCACCATGTTGCCTCCAAAGCCAAAGTTTCACAAGAAATGATGCTCATGGATGAGATTTGGCATTCTTCAAAATGCTCTGTTCTAGGTCTGTGGTCCTCAAACTGTGGTGCCACAGGTGGCAGTAGTTTTAATTATAGATAATTTAATTTATGCTTTAATAATGCGTTTATGTTTGGTGTTTTTATTATTTCCTTTGTATGGACATGGTTTATAGCAGTTTAGACAAAATTTAGTCTATTTTTAGGTCTGTTCCTTTTTAGATCTTTTTCACCGTCCAGGGGGACATTTCCACATCTGGAGCTAGGATCATGATCACAATTAGCTGGCTAAAGAAGTAACCTACTGTGCATGTTTTGGGTTGATGAGGGAAACCAGCGTACCCAGTAGAAACCACTTAGACACGGGGAGAACATACAAAGTCCACACAGATAGGCTCATATAGTCTGGGAATCGACCCGGGGCCTTCATACTGTGGGAAGAGTACTAACCACCATGGGGCTAGAGGTTTTGATTAACTACTTCTTTTGTCATGCTGTGAGTTCTGGCAACAATCAGCCAGTCTCACATCTCATGCCCACATTGTACCGGTCACCTGCCCCTCTGTCCCTCTCACATTCCTGCTAATGGCGCCTTTTCCTCCTTGTGTTTACTCTAAGTGGCCGTATGTCCTGTTCTCACACTGATGTGCACAGGGCAGAGGGCAAACTGCTGGGCCAGTGGATTAGCTTCATCATTGATAAGAAAGTGCTTGAACCTGAGTTGCCTTCCTCTCAGGAAGTGTCAGTGACAGCTTTATCTACATATTGGCAGAGAGACACAGTGAGGAGCAGTAGCTCGGGCGGACAGAGAACAGTCAAGGTCAGGTCAAGGTCACAGAGGAAAGGCGTTCTCAGAACCGTACTTCCACTGAGACAAGAGCTTTGGGGACACTTAAAACACTCAATGCACAAGTTCATCAGCGTACTCTGAGAAACATTTCCATCAAAACATACAGTGGTCAGAAAATGATTTTGTTCTCCTTTATGAGACACAAAGCAAATTATGATTAATTTTACTTTGTGGCAAAAGACAAAAATACATTGTAGTATATGACGTTTGACTCAAGGTTGCTACATATAACCTTAGGTCAAAATAAACTTTATAAAATTAAGTGACGTGTTAATTGTGGACTTTATTAAATCCATTGTACCGATATAAAATAAAAAAAAATAGTAAATGTTCTGTGATTCTTGTTTATTTAGGTACGAGCAAAATTGTTCAAGCCAAAAATAGCTCTAGTAATGGCAATGTCACATACTTTTGAAATAAGTCGCAATTGTCTCTGACCAAACCTTATTTCTAGTGGACTGGATTTTTTTCTCTGTTGTGAGTGCTTTTGTCCAACTCTGTGAAATCAGCATGGAGACGTGTGAGTGCAGATCAAAAAGAGGATAAACATTCCCAAGATTCCACTGACCCAGGGACCTTACAATGACCCTTTGTGTCCTGTTTGAAGGTAAAAGAATGAAAGGGAGAAGAGAGGTGAAAAGCTTCCATTTAGTCTCAGGAATTGTAATAGACAAATAACTGAATATTCACAATAGGCTTAACTAATTGTTTATTTAACAACTGAAAATTGTAATAAAAAATAAAAAAAAGACATTCAATTTCTATCAACAATTGAAGAAAAACAAATGGATCCACGTTAAGACACTGGTCCAACCCCCAAAGGTGAAGAATAAAAAACTAAGTTGACTAAGTGTGTTTAAATGCTTCATGGTAGAAACATGTGTTGTATGATTATTTATTTATTTTAAATGTAGGGTAAATTATTAAATATTTTGCTGCAGATCCATGTATAAATATATTTTGTTTCCTCATGGGATAAATTCAGCAGCTTATTAGTAAACACTGCTGATCCTGCTCCGCACGTCTGAGGTGAGAAGCATCCTGAGAGCCTCCCTGGATGCTGTAGGGCTGTCTTGGCTGACATCTCTCTGTAACAGCACATGGCGGTCAGAGAATGATTCTCCTTGTCCCATTGTTGTTTGGAGCCATATCAAGTGAGCGGTTTCTGGTTTTGACCGAATGTGTTGAGTGTTTGCATGTGGGCATTGTTTCCTTAGACAGCGTTCCAAAGTTCTGTTTGTGACCACGGCCTGAGGACATCCTCCTGAGTGACCACTGACCCCTTTCCAAGACCCTTAGCCTCTAAAGGTTTCATTGAACACCCATTATAAATAGAAAAGTATGATGTTAAAATGGTCAACACATATCTGGTTGGTAATGAGTAAATGTGTTCTGAAATCATTTTCTTGCACTTCAATCTTAAAAACTGCTCATTCACTGAAACCGCGCTAACACATTCATGCAGACATGGTTCTGGTCATGTAAATGTATTTGCCTTTATTTGTAAGGATACATGGCTTTATAAAGTTTTTCATTTTTTTATTTAGGGATACAGCACATATATTTCGGAATATATGGAAATTTGACGTACTGCACACCAGAAAAGACCTGGCATCCAATCAGGGGAAACAAAGTCACTGAACAGAAACTTTTTCAAACATTTTGACACAACCTCAGACATTTTTTTCATTTAAAGTTTTATTGCTCAAGACTGTTTATATTTGATTTTTTGGTGCAGAGAGAGGGGGTGGGATGTGGATGGGGTTTTTGTTTTTCATTCAGTTTCATTACAAAACAATAAATAAACCTATAACCATTAAAAGTGGAAGATTTATTAGATCGAAGATAACAGACTTCATGTAAGTAAGCTCTAGTCACTGTTATGTGATGCCATTCTCAAAACTATACAGGCTATGAATAGCCAAGTGTGGTATATAGTCCAAATACGGACATATATATCTTTAAAAATAAACAGTCAAATCATGCTAGGATTAGACTTTGATGAGAGGACCATATGCTAATGCCGCCAGTGACCCCATCCCAAAGGTTCATGGACAGTCTACTCATTGTAGGTGACTGACTTCCATTTATGTCCATTTTAGAGCATCAGGGGATTTTTTTTATTTTTTTATTTAATTTATTTGTTCACACATATCAAAAGAATACAACATAAACAATTAACTTGTGATGGAGGTTACCCAAAACCCTCAAGGGGCTTAACAAACAACATGAATAAAAACATAGCTAAAAAACATGACAGAATTTACATATCAGTGAAACAAAGACATGGCAATCAGATCCAACAATTTAACGGTAATCTGCATTTGGATTTACAGGCAGGTTTTATATGCTTTTGAATTATTGTTTAATTTAATTATTTTTACTCCACAGCAAAACTAAATGGTTTGGGGCTTGACAATCCTGAAGAGGAAGGCAAAGTGCCTGGGCGAAACCAGGTTACTACAACAGGGTCATTTGTATTCTACAAATAGGGGAGACATAGTCGCTGGTCTTTACTTCTTCAAAAAGGCCGATACACGTGGAAGAAACCAGCAACATGTTTTAAAACATTTTAATATACAGTAGCCCAGTAAAGTAAAGGCTTTTTAGAAAAAGGAAATAGAGAATTAATGTTTGTGGGAGGAGTGCCTTGGTTCTTTGTTTTTCTCTTGAATCTCTGTCCCCCAACACCAAAGAGCCCCACCATACTGTATTGAATGCTTGATACACGTGTGGTGTATGTTTAATGTTCTGTATTTTAATTTGGACCATTGTATGGCAGTTGCAGCAGTAAAACAGAAAGGCATCACCAGCATCTGCTTGCCCTCGACATACCTCAGCAGTGGACAAAACATGTGATGAATGACGTTCAAAGAAGCCTTGAGAGAAAGCTTTGTCTAACACTTCATCCAAGGATCCCTCTTATTTATCAACTCTAATGTTACAGACTATTTTCTAAAGCATTGTTAGTTTTTTGGCATTTACTAAAATTTGATAATACATAAACTGCTGGTGCCCTTGACTATCCTGGTTTTCTCAGGGGCCTTCAGTTCCACACATAGGACCTTGGTATCCCAAGGCCTCCTGTAAAGCAGCCCTGACAAGGAAGTTATGCATTATAATGGCTTACATTTGTAATGCGCTTTACAAGCCTGTGGCACAAGTTTCTCAAAGCGCTACACTGTCGTCATTATTCTTTCCCTCCATACTTGGTGGTGGTAAGCTACTATTGTAGCCACAGCTGCCCTTAGGTAGACTGATGGAAGCAAGGCTGTCAGTCTGCGCCATCGCCCCCTCCGACCACCACCAACCAATCACTCTCACACGACATTCATACGGGCGGAGGGTGAAGTGTCTTGCCCAAGGACACAACGGCAGTCTGCAGCTGCAGGAACTGGGTTCGAACCCCAACATTCCGATCATGAGACGACCCATACCACCAATAATGCAGGACTAGTGATGGCCCAGTCAATCAATCAATTTATTTTTGTAACGCCCAATATCATAACAGAAGTCCTCTCAAAGGTCGGTGTGGCATGTACTGTGCTGTGTTTGAACAATTGCTATTGATAGTTCTTCATTTCTTTTGACTTGCTTGTAGGAAACTGATGAATAAAGAATAGCCGATTCTAAACTGCATGTTCACTTCAAATACCAAAACTCTCCTTAATTTGGTGGACTGTAAATTTTTAAGACAAAAAAAGTCTTATTTTATTTTAGCAATTGCACTGTTTCTATGAAAATACAAACCGACTGAGCTGTTCAGGGTCAGTAACAAAGTAAATGTACGATGCCCCAAATCCTGTAAATGCACTTTGAGGATCTGCACTTTTTACTCCACTATATGAAAATAAATATACTTTATGCTATTGCATTTCTACAAAGGCTCCAACATATGTTGTCCCTTTTAGAAAAATAAGTAGGCTACTCCAGAGCTAGGTGGCGGAGTGAAATTGCAGTGTTAAAAAACTCATGAGAAGAAAGATTTAGCCCCATCATGTTTCCGCACAGGCAGGCGATCTTATTTCTGAAGCTGCAAAGTTCATTCACAACATTCACTTAAAATTATTTACTTTGAATACTTAAAGGTGCATTATGTAACTTTATAAGTGAAAAGTACCCCTTTGATATTAGTGCATATTTAACCTTACAGTAACCCAGTGGCTGTATGGGTGCTTTCCATCACAGTGGCCCATCATGCTCCAGGATCAATTGTTTTAGGGCAGGGGTGTCCAAACTTTTTTCATGGAGGGCCGCATATTGAGGTGTATACGACATGGAGGGCCAAAGATCAGTGGCCAGTGCAGTCAAACATTCAACTGAGTTGATTGAGGAGAGGTTCTTTTTTGAACTTTTTTTGGTTTGTGGTGGTGATGTGTGCCAATTCGTCAAGAAGTTTGTGGGCCACCAAAAATTGGTCTCAGGGCTGCATTTGGACACCCCTGTTTTAGGGTTCCGTATTGTTTGTAAACATTCGGGACTTAGCTGGAGGCGGAAAGCTACATTCCTATATATTTGCATTGTAGCTGTTGTCATAGTAAACGATAAACAGATGACTAAATGTTGTTGTAAATATCAGATAAAACCTTATTTTATCGTCTCAAATGTTGTTCCTCTTGTTCTTGCTCCTTAAGCCACAACAGGACCACATTTTGTAGTTGTACTTTTACACTTATAATCGCTTGTTTTAGTTTAATCTTATTTCTCTTGCTCACTTCCTGCCTCCAGCTGAAGTCACTGATGATGTAAGCAGCGAAAGGGTCTATATCAGAAGCTTACCAGAAAAAAATGAAAAATAATAAAATGAAGCTTAGAAACTCAAAAACAGTTGCTTCTACAGGCCACTGTGATGGAAAGTAAAGGTGCCATGCTGCACCCATACAGCCACTGAGCTACAAAAAGTTCAAATATGCACAAATAAAGGTTTTTTCCTTTTTCACTTAAAAGGTTACAGTGCAACTTCTAAGTACTGCATTCTCTATAGTCTACAGCAGTGGTTCCAAACCTTTTACTATAGTCAAAGCTTCTCTTTGACTATAGTAATCATAAATACAATTTGTTTTATCTTATTTTTTATCTGAAATGAATCCAAGTAACCACTGCTAACCTCTTGCGTACCCCTAGGGGTCCCCGTACCCCTGGTTGGGAAACACTGCTCAACAGAACCTACTTCAATGCCTATTTTTTGAGTATTATTTGAACAGCATTATTTATAAGCAACTTTCACTTAAGTAATACAATTAAAACCACTGGAAATGTTAACAAAATGTAAATGTAAAAACATAAGCCAGCATTCCTTTACATAATAGATGACATAGCACCAGCATTAGGAAAGTCCTGAGAATGGAGTCGCAAACAGCTGCAGTTAAACTAAGGGATGATGATTCTATGTAACTTGTGACACAACCTCATTTGGCCTCATGATGGCCAGCATACCTCAGCTTCAGCAGGCAGAATGCCCCCCAGAGATCCCAAAATACACAGACCAGGCCAAAGCAACGAAGGCAAGAGGAGAGGGCCAGTGGCACTGCCTCATGTTCACAATAGGAATGCATTATGTTTAGACTTCAAGAACTACCCCTTTCCAAACCCTCCGGGACAAATGAATTAATATCTTTAAATATAAAATCAGTTGTTTTCTTAAAAGTGACTCATCCATAGTACAGCCTATTCGGATCATGAAGGTCAAATTTAGTCTTTAGGTCAAAGCTAAAGCTTGACACCCACTGGCCAAATGTAGTTACTGCATCCAATGGATTAATGCGAAATGCAATCGATGGCGGAACGCAACAGAAAGGACTGGTCTGACTCAAAAGTAAGCCACAAACACGTTCTACTCAAAGACACCGGACAGATAATGTGAACTAGTATTTTCTTTATTTAGGCCTGTGAATGATTGCCCTATAACCAAAAAACAACAACAATGAACGCTAACAAAGAACTGATAAATTATTACATTAAATTACATACTGTATGTTTAAGTGCAGTTGTTTATTCATTTTCATATTTCAATTCAATTAAACGTTGATTTATGGTGGACGGCATTAGTTTGTATTCTTGTAAAATAAAGATTTTTTTTTTTTTACCGTCCTGGTCAAAACTATGGTTAAAAACTACCATCATATTTAGTAAATTGTAAGACAGCATGCTTGTTTGGAAAGGTCTCATAGCAATGCTCCTTAAGTACCTATTATCAATGCATTAGCCTGCATAGATACTTATCAGTAGACAGATGTATGGTACAGATCAGCCTCATAAAGACACATGACATGATGTATGAAGAAAAGAGTCCAACACTGCTTAGTCATGACCGGAGTCTGGGAAAGATTCTGATGAATAGGATCATACTGATGAAAGTAAAAGACACCAGAATAAGCATGATCCACAACAGCCAGTTCACAGACTTCTTTGTGTGTTGCTCCAGTCGTTCAGACTCTGTCTTTAGCTTTTCAAAGTTCATATCAGCCTGACGCATGGACTGGCTCAACGTCTGTAAGAAAGAAAGAATTAGCCATTGGTTTGAATCAGATTATAATGATTTCTAGGGCTGTGCTCAATATATCGTATCACAGGGTTTATACAGGTAGCGGCAAGTCAAATTTAATGCCCAAATACTGCATTTTTAATGCTACAAACACCATAAATCAGTCCATATTTAATATTAATTTCCATATTCAATAGAAAATGTTATACAACGGACAACGTTTGAGCAGAAATACAGTACAATTTCTGCCAAAACTCCAGTCTAGACCTTAATTTTTGTATATTGAAATGCACTTGCTTGATCTCCACTCTGAAGAGCACCTGGGTAAAAGAAGTTTGTACCTGTGATAATAGACTCGTGCAGCAATCCAGTAACTTAACCAGCTTAATTTTTGTATTTTTGACAAACTTGTGCTGTAAAATTAGTTGAGCAAAGTTATGATTTTCCAAGAACTTTTGATTTAATGCCAGTTTGAATTCTATTTAAATGCTTTTTAATGACAATTAAGGCCTTATTTTTGACACAATTCATTTAATGACTTTTAATGCCCTGCGGAAACACAGTATCAGCAATATTGTTACGGAGCACTTGACTATACGCGTATCGTATCGAGGCACCTGTATCACGATACGCAAATTATAGAAGAAAATTAATTAAATCTGCTTGTTTTACCCCATGGTTTATTCATAACACATCACAACACACTCACTAACTACTGCAATTGCAGGTTTCAGTTGCTGAACATATTTAGCATAATAAAAACAACTATTGTACCTATGAGATCGTTTTTTCTTCAGTTTTTTGGAATATGTATTGTATTATGGACGCTGCATCAGAATACACTTTTATCGGGATATGTATCGTATCATGAAATTGTTGGCAATACCCAACACTAATGTTTACAAGTAATAGGTTAGCCCTCTAAAAATAAGGAACGTTGTAGCCACAATGTTCCGAGTCCAAGTCACCATCAAGTCTAGTTTGAGTTAAGTCCAGTTCAGGTCAACGATGTACAAGTGTAAGCCCAAGTAGGAGTTAAAATTAAGTTCAGGTACCACTGAGTCTATCAATTAAAAGAGTCCAAGTCAAAGTGAAGCCCATTTAAGAAGTTTTCCACTCAATGAACCCTCCTATGAATTCTGATTTAACCACCTTCGAGCTTAAAACCATAATTTAAAAGCTTGTTGGTACAACAGAGTTACATTGATCAATTTTGATAAACTTTTGTCAAGAATTGAGTTTTTGTCTTGATTTAGTCAAATTATTCTGTTCAATTTTAGTCTTGTTTTAACTGAAATTGGATGTAAATTTAGTCCACTAAATCTGAAATGAATTTAGTCAACTTTACATTGATATAATTTTATATAATTATATTTGAGTCTTGTTTGTGAACTAACTAACAAGGTCATATTATTACTTATGATTAAGTCACCTGGTTGTCCTGACGGATAATATTCTGTGCAGCCAGCGTGTTATTTTTCAGGTTTCTAGCCAGGTTAAGCATGTCATCTGCCAACTTCTCCTGAAGGTTGTGATGGTGCTGAAGGACAGCATCAAGCTCTGCAGCAGACTGGCGTTCATCCACGGGCAGACCTCTACAACAAATTTAATTTGGAAGTAGACATATTACAAATAAATACAGTATATCTAGTCCCATTTTTTAAGCACAATAATCGTTTTACTTATCATACCTTCTGTTTCGCAATTCAGAATCTATAGTGCCTATAAAATAAAAATGAAGTATGATTTGATTCTTCCTGTAATATTTTCAACATTGGATGTAAAATTGTGATACATACCTTTATAGGTAGAATTCTGGAAAAAAAAGACACAATTATACATTCATTATAATTATTTTCTTCATTAAAAACTAAGGCCTGAACCTTCGAACTGTAGCCTAAAGAGAACCACTTTCTACATATGCCAGTGTTGTACATAATGTATGGCCTAATGGAGTATTTTACCAGGAAATGTTAGAAGGAATCTTCAGTATATGAAATTATATTTCTCAAAATCATCTTGGGGACCAGAAGTTCTATGCTGGAGCCCCTGACAATGCCTACCCCTACTTTGAAGTAACCAATTTCAAAATATCAAAACTTGGGAAATACCATGGATAGCAATTCAGCTCTCATCTCTCCTGTGCACCGAGCCTTGGTTTGCATGTGGACAGTTTTAGTGGCAGACATCCTCTCATTTGCAATAGTAGGTGTTCGTCCTGGAGCAAGGAACTGATTGGCTAAAGCTTTTTCCACTGGAGAAGACTATAACAAATAGAAATATACATTATATGAAATAAAAGATACAGTATTAATCAAACACTCAAGAGAAAGCATCCTTATTATAATGTACTCACCAGTTTCTCTGCCTCCAGAAGTCCTTTAAGAAAATCTACTTTCCTTGTGTATTCAGTCAATACTTCTGGTGTTGGTTTGCTTGAAATGAACAAACGATTTTGTAAGAATAGAACAAGTTTCAAAAATAGGTATTTCAAGTTTGGAAATATACCTCGGGTTTTTCCTCAATGCAACTAACATCTCCTCCAAAGCAGCCACATACTACGAGTGATAAAGATCTCTGTGAGGTTTTATTGACACACACATACAAAAACTAAAACAGTACATCAAATGAAATCAAGGCAAATAAGAGGATATTTACATATAGACATGTGTTTAAAATAAATACCTAAAACAAAAATGGCATGAAAATGTTGATGGTTAAGCGACGACGTGGCTAGCACTATCCTGATCGATGGTTGCTAGCAGCGAACATTTACAATGAATTTAACTTGAATTATTAACATTTTTGTGTACCTTCTCCAGTCTCCATTCCGTATCCCATCGTTTTTCCGAAGCAATAGATTCACAGCGAGAAAGCAATCTAACAAAATTAATTTCTAATCTGGAGGCCATGTTGGAATTGCTACCTCTGTCGCACAGTCATGACGTAAGCTAGCTTGTTTGTGTTGAAGTCGAGTTGAGGTGCAAAATTGGAATTTTCACTATTTTGAGCACTGGAAATGTAGCGTTAAACGGCACATATTATTGATCTCGTGTAGACATGTGATTAGCAGCTGCTGCTGAGGTTATCACATTGAAGACAGTCAGTGTGATTAATCGGTCACATACAAACCGGATATGCAAACGTAAATAGCGGCGGCTGCTGCCACGTTGGTCCATGGTGCCTATCAATCGCACAGTGATTGATGCAGCTGTCATCCATCATGATTCCAGTCCATCCGGGGACGTTTACCAGTTTAAATTGCTGCTGCAACTCTTGCTGAACATTGCTATTGGATTCTGGTCGACCAAAATTCACCACTAGCCCATCCGTCCAAGGGAGATGGATCCTTCCTTTAATTGGTTTTCCTCGAGGTTTCCTCAATTTTTTTTTTACCATGTGGTTTTTTCTCGCCGTAGAGGAAGGTCTAAGGATGGGGGATACTCGAAGCTTGTTACTCTAAGTGATTTACTTATTCACGGGACATTACATCTGATCGAGACATTTCATTCGTGTGTGATTTATTTTTGATCATTCTTGATGTCTGATATTGATTTGTTT